>ML819571.1:53956-79122 GCA_009831015.1 Picea engelmannii
ATGTACTTTTTGCATCGGATCGTTAAGAATGTGAAATACATAAACTAGTTATCTTGTTTTGCAGAATATCAAATGTGACTTTTACTTGATGCTTATTAATGTATAAAGAGATCAGCCATTAATATTCATGCTGCAAATGAAGAGAATAGAACAACACAATAGAAAGAGAAATAGAGACAAGAGGTTGATAACGGAGTTCACTAATCGTTGGCTACATCTCCAGGCCCGCTTCCAAGTGGAGGACCTCTTTATTGCTCTTTAAAATGCTCAAAGTTCTCTTACAATGCTCTTTGTTGTTACATTGCATGCTTCATGTCTTATGTGCAAGACCTCCTTTCTCATATTCATGCATGCACCATCAAAATCCTCTCAACAACATGAGAAAAACGCCTCTCAAAACATGAGAAAAGACCAAAAATTACCAACTGCTCCTTCAAAACCCTGCATCAAAAAGTCTCCTACAAGCTTAAAAAATCCAGGTGCTTATATTTTTCAAGGCTCAGATGAGGAATCCAAACTTTCCTCAAGATCTGGCCTCTTTCTGGGATCAAATCCCCCTTCAAATGGCCTAAAATCCTCAAAAAATCCATTTTTTGGGCATAATATCAAGCAAAAATCACCTATGTAATGTTTAAAAACCACTTTTAAACCAAAAATACAGAGTAGCCCCCAAGATAGGGCACGCTCCCCATTTACCAAGTCACATGGGGCCACATGGCCAAGTGTCAGTGCTCCAAGTGCTATGCGCCAGCCCCCTTAACTGTTAGCTCCTGGTTTTGGGGCGCCTTCCATGGGATCTGGGCTAATCTGTCATTGGGTGCACCCAGAATTAGCCCTTGGAAGTGCTCCTGTAATGAAACCACATGTTGGGGCTTATCCCTATCCCCCTTGCACCCTCCTTTGGATATTTGACCCCAAAACTATAGGAAAGTGGGTTTTTTTCATAAATTTGACTTTTGGCAGGTTGGTAATTGAACTTTTCCAAAGACTTGGAGCTAGCCATGGGTCAGAGGTTAGAATCCCATGGACCCCCAAATACTTTTTACATGCCAACCAGTAGTGAAGTTCCACGTGGCTTCCCATGTCTAGGCCATGTGGCACTTATTCATTTGCCAGTTGACCATTGACTTTTTCCATAGAAGAATATGATTGTCGTGCGATATTTTTCACATCCGGAGTCTATTTTGAGGAAATGAATATATGGCCGGAATCAACACAACAAAATGGTCACGATGGAATTGGTTCATCCAATTCTAAGAACTTTGATTTTTGAGCATTTTCTAAGCCTGGGGAGCCTCCTGGATCATTCCTCCCCACTTTGGAATCTTTTGAACCACCAAAAGTCTGCTTTTACTCAGGTAAGAAGTGAGGGTACTGCCTCCCCACTTTGTCCTGTATCATCCATCCTCTCTGCTGGGATAACGATCACTTGACTAATCACAACAAACATGAAAACTGAGATAACATTGTTTATCAAAGTAATCATGCCATCAACTGCACATTCATCTACATTGTTTTTCGTTGTTAGTAGCCATACACTACTGAATAGTAACAAACTAAATAAAAATACTAAATGTGCTAATGAAACAACATGTTTCCTCTTTTGAACAAGAACAGTAATCAAATTATGTTGTTGAACGTCATGTTGTACCCCTGGTGACACTTCATGATTGTTTGAAACATATGGAATCATCTCATGTTTAGCATCACTAACTTCATGTTTTATTACAAACATAAGTGTTAAACTTTTTCTTGCATTTACCATTCTTTTTAACTGCCCTGTAGCTGCAAAGGATCTGTCAGTTTTCATGCGATGAGCACGAACAATGTACTCCTTCCCATCTTTCTTGAAGCAATACTCATTTTCCTCCCTGTAGAATATGGATTTCCTATCATAAAGGTATAGGCTTCCCAATACAACTCCACATATGTCCAGTGGCACTATATCAATCTCTACTTCATCAACATAATTAGAAGTGATTGCAAACTTGATTTTACATTGCTTGGTTACTTGTAAATTGTTATCACCACATATCCATCCCAATGGATATGGTTTAGGATGTGACTTAGTTTCAAGTCCCAAGTTATTCACAACATCTTCACTGATTAGATTGGCTTGTGATCCATTGTCTACAATAGTATCAACTTTGAAATGATGTGTTATAACCCTTATGTGGAAAAGTTCATTCTTTTTATACTCATGATTTACATCAACTGAACTAGAAGAGCTAGAAATTGCAACAAAATTTATACCTCGAATTCCCATAGCTACAACCTGTGTCTCATCACCGGAATCTGATCCAAAATCCACTTGAATTGTCATAGTTGTGGTATTATTTCTTCCATGGTTGGCAAACTTCTTTGGCTTCAAGTCAGGATGTAAGACCCAACAACGATCTTCATCATGGCCTACTTTCTTGCAATGCTTGCAAGTAGGATTCTCCTTTCTTGCTGTGGCTGTCTTCTTCTCTTTCATTTTCCCTGCATCCTTTCTTTGCCAAGTATATGTATAAACACTATCACCAAGATTCCCTTTTCCATATTCAATGTGAATGTCTTGTACACATACTTCATCAAAATTAGAAGGATTTAGCATAAGAATAGTGTGCTTAAGATAATAATGTAAACCACCAATCTATTTTAGGAGTGTCTCTTGTGTATATAATGGAATACCCAAATTTAAAGATTTCTTATGAAATATCTGAGTATATTCTTGTACACTTTGATCTTTTGATTGCCTTAAACATTGCCAATTCATCATTTCTTGACACTTGTTGCATGTAAGCTAAAGGGTAAAACTGTTGTTTTAATGCAATAACAAAATCATTCCAGGAAGAGATTGTTTTACCACTTTTCTTAATATCATCTCTAGTTCTTCGTTCCCACCATATGAGAGTTGTGCCTCCCAATTTGAGACTTGCTAGTTGGATCTTAGTTTCATCATCAACAATCTTTTGTATCCTGCAATAGACCTCTAATTGTCTCACCCAATTATCTAGCTTTTTTGCATCTAATTCACCATCATAAGTGGGTAATTGAAACTTCACATCTAACTTTAATAATGGCATATAAGAAGAATGATGAGTTGTTTGCTTATCCTTGGAGAAATTTACACTTTCTTCATTATTAGATGATGAGGATGAAGGATAAGAACGTTCAGAACGTCCACCACCTCCAACTCCTCCTTCTGCTCTTACCGAATATTCTTCAACTTTTGGATTCCTTTGCTAACCTCCTTCATGGTAAAGCTCCTCTACCATGGCTTGCATCAATTTAAAGGCCTCAAAGAAATCATCTTTAGATTTGAAGGGACCCAATTTCTGTGGCGAAGACATCTCTTGCTTATGCAGTCGCCTTTGAATCTCTATGTCAAGAGCCTCAAGTTGGCCTTCTCCTCGCTTGAGTTTTTCTCTCGTGAGCATCCAATGCTTGCAATTCTTGTCAAACCTTCACAACCAAATGCTCTGATACCATAAAATTGATCCAAAACGAAGGTATTATTGATAAATCGCAAGTTAGTTTAATGTAATTTTTGCATTGGATGGTTAAGAATGCGAAATACATAAACTTGTTATCTTGTTTTGCGGAATATCAAATGTGACTTTTACTTGATGCTTATTAATGTATAAAGAGATCAGCCATTAATATTCATGTTGCAAATGAAGAGAATATAACAACACAACAGAAAGAGAAATAGAGACAAGAGGTTGATAACGGAGTTCACCAATCGTTGGCTACGTCTCCAGGCCCGCTTCCAAGTGGAGGACCTCTTTATTGCTCTTTAAAATGCTCAAAGTTATCTTAAAATGCTCTTTTCTATTACATTTCATGCTTCATGTCTTCTATGCAAGACCTCCTTGCTCAGATTCATGCATGCACCATCAAAATCCTCTCAACAACATGAGAAAAACACCTCTCAAAACATGAGAAAAGACAAAAAATTACCAACTTCTCCTTCAAAACCCTGCATCAAAAAGTCTCATACAAGATTCAAAAAGCCTGGTTCTTATAGTTTTCAAGGCTCAGATGAGGAATCCCAACTTCCCTCAAGATATTGCATATTTCTGGGATCAAATCCCCCTTCAAATGGCCTAAAATCCTCAAAAAATCCATTTTTCGGCCATAATATTAGGCAAAAATCACCTCTGTAATGTTTAAAAACCACTTTTAAACCAAAAATGCAAAGTAGACCCCAAGACAAGGCACGCTCCCCCTTTACCAAGTCACATGGGGCCACATGGCCAAGTGCCAGTGCTCCAAGTGCTATGCACCAGCCCCCTTAACGGTTAGCTCCTGGTTTTGGGGCGCCTTCCATGGGATCTGGGCTAATCTACCCTTAGGTGCGCCCAGAATTAGCCCTTGGACGCGCTCCTGTAATGAAACCATGTGTTGGGGCTTAGCCCTAGCCCCCTTTCACCCTCCTTTGGATATTTGACCCCAAAACTATAGGAAAGTGGGGGTTTTTCATAAATTTGACTTTTGGCAGGTTGGTAATTGAACTTTTCCAAAGACTTGGAGCTAGCCATGGGTCAGAGGTTTGAATCCCATGGACCCCCAAATAATTTTTACATGCCAAACAATAGTGAAGTGCCATGTGGTTTCCCATGTCTGGGCCATGTGGCACTTATTCATTTTCCAGTTGACCATTGACTTTTGCCATAGAAGAATTTGATTGTTGTGCAATATTTTTCACATATGGAGTCTATTTTGAGGAAATGAATATATGGCCAGAATCATTGCGATGAGCCGGTAACGATGGAATTGGTTTCGTCCAATTATGAGAACTTTGATTTTTGAGCATTTTCTGAGCCTGGGGAGCCTCCTGGATCAAGGGATGACCATTAATTACTACAAATCTGTATTTATTGTTCAGAACATTGATCCAATTCTAAGGCGCCACCTTCTTTCAGATTTCAATATTAAGATCGAAACTCTCGATCAAGGGATGAGGTACCTTGGTTATCCTCTTAAACCAAATAATTACAGAGTAAGCGATTGGATGTGGTTAATCAAGAAGATTGATAAGAAGACTGGGAATTGACCCTACCGCTTGCTCTCCTTAGGAGGTAGACTCACCTTGGCAACTTCAGTTTTACAAAGTATACCAGTTTATTGGCTCATCTTGGCGAAAGTACCATCTTCTGTTCTCTAATGTATCTAGCTTATGATCACTAGATTCATCTGGAAAGGAGGAAACAAAGGCACAGGTTTTCACCTCACTAAATGGAAAAATCTATAAAATCCAAAACAGTTTTGGGGATGGGGCATTAAACACCTGCCTTGGTTCGCTTAGTCAATTTCTTCCAAATCCTGTTGGAGAAGTCTTTTTAAAACAGGTCTCTAGAATACAATTCTATGAAAGAAATATCTAAAAGGAGTTGATACTCTCTCATGGCTGCGCAACGATGTCCATACCTCACAAGGTTCATCCATTGTCTAGAAAAAAAAAATCCACTCACTATCGATCATTAAGCAATGTTTGGCATGGGAGATAGGAACAGGTCAATGCGTTATCCTGGGATGCAACCCCTTCATCGGCTGCAATGATTTATATTAGATTTCCTTATCACTCCTATAGATCCTAAACAGTCATCACATATTTACATTAGCACAAGCTACAACATCCAAATCAACCGGATCATGTCAGTAGTGGAAGGACTCCCTACATCTGGGTTTAACCGATTCTCTTGGTGTAGAATGGGACAATTATGTTTTAAATATGATAAGCAGTGACATCTTTCTAAATTCAGAGAATGACAAACTCATTTGGTCTTGGAATCGAGCGATAGGTAAGGTTACTACCAGACTAGCATATCAGTCCATTCTTTTTGCTAATAATCAAAATGGAATAAAGTGGTGGCACAAAGCGATTTGGTCTATTAAGATTCCAGTCAAATTGATTTGCTTTATGTGGCTTTGCATAAAGGACTGCATCCTCACTAGTATTAACTATTAGAAAAGAGGTGGCATTGGCCCTTCAGTTTGCACCCTGTGTTTAAAAGATGAAGAGACTATCACACATGTTTTTTTAGATTGTCATAATTCACAACATATTTCGGTAGATGTCCTTACAACACTGAGGATTGATAGCGAGTGGAAGAGCTCCACCATTGAAGATAATTTGAAACTTTGGTTCTTCAACTACCAAATTCAAGACATGTACCTTTTCTGATTATGTGGGGCATATGGAAATTCAGAAACAAAATTCTGTTTGATAACTGGAACATACTTTATCCTTTGATACATAATACAATTCTTATATCCATAAAAGAACACTCAACGAAAGTGGAAGAAGATAAATTGGAGGTTTTACTGAACCCAGCTTATTTTAATGACAATCCAATTGGCTTCTTTGATGTTGCAGCTACATAAAATAAGTGTGGCATAGGAATTTATCTCAAAATCTCTTTTAGACACACTGTCAAAGCACATTTCATTGGAGGTATAGGAAACAATATGAAAGCTGAGCTGATGCGAATGTGGGGAATCCTATTACTTGCCACACATCTCTCTATTAAAAATATAATGGTGGCAGGTGACTCCAAGGTCACCATTGATTGGATAAATGAAAAATCCAACTTGGATCTTATTTATCTCAGTCATTGGAAGGAGAAAATCATATTTTTAAGGAATGGTTTCGAGACCATAAATTTTATGCACATCCATAGACAGTACAATAAAGAAGCAAACAGCCTGTCTAAAAAGGCACTCAATGACGCATTAGATTGGCTATTTTTTGAAGACCTTGACAATGGATCTATTGTTAGATCCGAAAAATTACACATCTTATAATGAGGTTTTTACTTAGCAACAATAGTCATGTTAAACTTAGTATTTGCCACTTTAAGTGATTTTATGAATCCACGAGTAAAAAATGTAGAAGGAGAAAGAACATTTCTACTTCTTGGAAGACACATTTCTGTAACTGAAAGTTTCATTTGATTCTAATAACAATAACAGTGAAACTTTTTTTTTCGCGTGAAAAAAAAATGAGTGTGGACACTCACAAAAAAAAGGTTATGATAAGAAAATCCAAAAAATTCACCTATGAAACTTTTTTTTATGATAACAATAACTTGGAGGAAGTGCTTTCATACAAATATATTGGAATCGATATTCATCACAAGCTCAATTGAAACTATAGTGTTGAGAAAATGATAAATGGAGGGTGGAAAGCTTATTATGGACTTGAAAACAAGTGTAAATTAGTAGACCTTTGGTTGAGGATAAGAAAAAACTCCTCTTTGATACTCTCGTCACTCATGTTATCTTATACAAATGCAAAGTTTGGGGATGTAGTATTTCTAGAGAATCCTAGAGAAAGATAGAGAAGATCCAAAAGAATTTTATAACTTATACTCTCAAAATTAAAGTAAATACACCCTACCCTATCCTCCTCATAGAAGTGATATTTTTCCCCATTGAGTGCACAACTATGATTAGGTACTTAATGTAATATAAGAACAAAATCAACAACATGAATGACAAGAGGCTCCCCAAAATTTCTTCAAACTCCTTCCAAAACCACTAACAGCTCAAGCGAGGTTGGAATCAAGATGCCAACTCTTGGCTAAATCATTGGGGAATATAGGAATATTTCATTCTACAAAATATTGATAATATTAAAAATATTATTACATCTAAATTTAAAGAGAAGTTATGGTGTAATAAAGAATTAGAAGATAAAAGGAACCTAAGATACTACAAGGAGGTGGTCAACCATAATCTAGAAGATCAAAAGTATTTCTGACCCATGTGGATATTGGTGGCCACCCACCTCTTCCACTGACCCAATGGTTCTCTATCTTCTTGGCATTTTTTCTACGATTTTTTGGGTCCCAAACTTCTAGGGTCATTTTGAGGCCCTAAAAAATGTTTTTTGGACATTCAAGGGGCTAGGGCCTGTCATTCCCTAGACCTAGCCAAACCTTATGTAACGTCCCCATTCCCAAGCTAGGCCATGCCACACAAAATATCATCTTCTGTCATAGTTGAATTTATGATTTCTTGGAATTATGCTCATTACAACTCTGATATCACAATGTCTTGTTTCGCATTATCAAAAAACTCAAAAATTAGTTTTTATACAATCATTATCTAAAATTTCTTGCATATGCTACAATATGCAGTTCTAACAACAACCACTCATGCATAAATATGTACAATTAAAACAAATAGATTAAATATATTACACACAATAAACAACATGTAATTGCACGTAATAATACTTATCTTTTATGTAAATCGCCAACTACATGCAGACCTCAAACGTTTCACCCAGTCATAGACTCTGCTACTCATAAATCGCTGCAGAAAGTCACCCCTAAGTCGGAACTAGAAACTCCACCAAGTAATAGGATTTCCAAGCCAAGCTAAGGTCTATATAACAAAAAATTAATCTCAGTTCAAGGTGCCAACTTCTTCAACTAGCCTACAACCTCTCATTTTTGACATGCATGTCCCACCCCAGGAAGTGTGCCCCTTCTCTTATCAACAATCCTTCGGCTACCCCACTTCCCTTCCGAGACTTTAGCAACAGGCCAGATATAAAGTTGTAGAGCTCTGCAACTAATTGCCAACACATCGACAAACAATCCTCAGTAGTTCTCTTACTAGAGAGTCTTCTCACGAGCCTGAAAACTCGCCTCTTCAGATACACATGGTTCTGACAAACCACTTCTTCGGCTCTAAAGATCTCAGTTTTCTTATTACCAACATCTCCCTAGAGATTTTCCCATAGAAGTACGAGTATGGTGATGGCCTCATACCCATGGTAAGAGTGAATGATCCCCAAATAATGAGAATCCCCCCTGAAATACACTAAGTTCCTCCAATAAATTTGCATTTCCCTAACATGACACTTGTCATGATGGAAGTTGCATGAGCCCGACTTGGGTATATGTTCCCCATCCTAAGAACTTAGAATAATATATCTCATGATTTATACTTTAGAAAATATTAATATAATATTTCCTTGACTTAAGCCCCCTTGTCTTAGCTTCTCATCCTAGACCCTTAGCTCCCTTTCCCTCTAGTGGAGTTATAGCTCCCCATACTCTTTCATCTGGTTGGCCTGCAACAATGATGTATTTTATTAATAATATGAGTGATACATATTACAATGATAGACTCAATGGCCTTTTAGCATCTATGCTCTCTGTCCTAATAATCTCACAGGCACATTGTCCTATGATATCTTGGCTCACCAGCCTATAGAACATATGTACATTCACAATTGGGTTCATCCTGGGGGTATTACATTCCCCTCCCCCTTATTTCATTCAAAATTCTTAAAAACTATGTGGTTACTCCTCCCACATGGCATCTTCATGCTCCGAGGTTGCATCTTCAAGACTATAACATGTCCATTGTACCTCACTTGCTTCAAGCCTTTGTTGTTGAAGCATGTTGTCCTTTTGATGCTCTTCTTTTCAAGCGCTAGATTCATGTCTTCATACTTCAATTAGAATTCTTTTGATATATTCCACATAGTTGCTTCAGACAAGAATTCAACTCATCCGTTCTTTCTAAAATTCCCATCCTTAATAACCATCATCTCATATGTATTAAGCACATAAAGTCATCATGAGATGATTTCATAACAATTTCATTTAGAAATTCAAAATTGTTTTATAAGGAAATTGAAATTTTCCCAAGTATGAGATTCCATCTTACAATTTTCTTGGTTGTTGCAGCAACATGCATCGGTCTCTATTATGTATTTTAGCAGCCCCATACTTGAGACCACTTTTCCCACAATACTTCCAAATTGCATTCATCCAAACATATAGTTCCATCTTATAATTTTCTTGGCTGTTGCAGCAACATGCATCAGTCTTTATTATGGATTTCAGCAGCACCATACTTGAGACCACTTTTCCCACAATACTTCCAAATTGCATGCATCTGAACATATTGTTATTATTTCCTATACAATATACTTTTATTGTAATACTTACAAAATCTCACAAGTGATTTGAGAATTGTCTACATTTAACAATTCAATCATGGTTATCAATACATTTATCAAATGGAATGATAATATCATTCCTTGCACATGTATTGTCAATAAATGAGATTTTTCGTCTTCTAGACATAATTATTTTCATTACTTTGTTCACCTGGCAGAGATTTCATGTAGTCAATCTTCATGTGACTACTTTTAACCTGCAACTTTTTTCATTGCAATATCTGATAGTTATTGAAATGTTATCACTAAATGATCTCAACATCTCAATTGTTAGCATAATCATTTCCATGAAATATCATATATGCATGAATTCACCAAAATGAATTCAATAAATGCCTTCAAGCATAAACAACTCTATCTTAGGATACACGAGTACAATTCTAACACTTCCACACTTTCATGATCTATTCATACATGTTATTCAATGCATATTTTCATTGGTTTTCATATTTCTCTTTATCTAAGTCATGCATCTCACCATGATAAATTAGAGGGTTTGGTCAATGCGTCGACACATCATCCATACACTTCCTATTTCTTTCTCAACCATTTGGATCCCTTCCTTTTTGTCCCAAACACTACACCAAGAATAAAATTTTGTGATGCTCTTTTGTGTTCGCAAAAATTTTGCATTCCAAACATTAGTTATAAGTTGGAAGACCATAGGATACTTGTGTGGAACTATATCCTTTCCATAACCAGCCATGTCATGGATTCACACATGGTTATATTTGTTGGCATTCATTTTTATAACAGGGTTATACCCATTTATTTTCTTTGGTTATTAACTCATAACCAGTCGATCATGACATGTTACTATGTCATATGTATGCATTCAAAAGATAAACAAATTTTATAACTATCTCAGGCCTTCATCCTTTACCACACCCAATGGTATATATATTTTTTAAATGTAGTCAAATACAAAAAATAATATCACTTCAAATATTATTTATGGTTGAGGGAAATTCTTACCTAAATTCCCTTCAAGAATTATGCAGCATAAGTAAATCAAACTCATACCTACATAGCTTCCATTGAATGAATTTAATGCTACCTAATTAGTTGGTATCAGTAGGAGCTTCCATGCTTCCTTCACCAACCTCTTAATAAACACTTCAGCTTCATGTTGCTTCCTTCATATGGATGACTTACATGTGCAACAACATCATCAACAACACTTGCAATCATGCAATAAATCTCTACTTCCTAGCACAACAACCATCATTAGCAAATTTTTAAATTCATATATATAACAATAGACTACTCCTAGTCTTCAACATGATATATATATATATATATAAACAAATATACATTCACTAATGCATATCTATATGCACTAAGAATGCATCCTTAGCATGCTCATAAATGCACATTCATAAATCTCTTTATTGCTCCTGACTATCCACCAAATTTCTCTAGATTCATGTATCCTTCTGTGCTCTTACAAAAATCATTATGCATGATTGTTCTCTATCCTGAGCACCCTTTTCCATCCAAACCCTTCACGGTCACTTTATACTCCCATCCCTATATTGTGTTGGTATTAATCTTTAGCATTCATCGATTTCTTCGATCCAATTGATCCAACCTTATCTTGTTATAATAAGTGAGCATGTTTTCTTTCTTTCCCGGTCACTGCCATCCAAATCATACATGACTAAATTACATTTCCAACCATTCTCTCTTACTAACTTTGGATTTTCAACATCAATTGCTTTACTGGACCAAAATGATTCAAATTTCCCTCTCTGAACACTTCATCTCTTTTGGTGCATGTACCATTCACTTCTCCTTCCTTGTCCAATTTGGTCTCAGACTTTCATACTTAAATTTTCAGCGTACTATAATGATGCACATATGTCTTCTTTTCCAACTTCATAGAGACTAACTGGAGGTAGTTGGCATTACCTTTACTTTACATCCTAAGTTCCATTGGTACTTCCATCTTTCTAACATATCACCAATGGTTACTTCCTACTTGAGATGAATTATTTTGAGGTGCCATCTCTTTTGCATAAAAAGTCAAGATTGGGAACATTTCCTTCTTCATGGAACTCTTAATTATTTCCCTTTTGAAAATCACCTCCATGCTTGAATCATTTTTGGACTTGTCATCCTAATCTACTTTGGGAATGCACTCAACACCTTTGGAAGGCACCCTACATTTTCTATAGTATCAACAATCTCTTTCATTGTTGTCACAACTCTTGTGTGATGCAAAATAATCTAAATATCTTGGTATCCACTCAGTTGTACCTTTTCCACTCTCTTCAATTACTCTTGAACTTTATCCAATTTTGGAATGAAATTAGATTTATGTACTTCCTCTCCCAGAAGTATGGTTGCATACTTCTAGAACCAATATGCTCCTAATGCATCTCTTATGCATCTGTTGGCACTCTTTAGCATGCATGCACCTTCATTACTTCACCCTTGAAGTTCTAACATTCATACCATTATTCTACTACGCTACTTTGACCACAATAATGAAGGTATCAATCCAAAATGGAATGATTAATCCATGGATATGATGCACCTTATCTCCATGTATACACTCTATATTTCTTCATCAGAAGACTAGCATCGTGACATATCAAACCTTTTAGAACATGTCTTCTCATAGTCTATTGATTTATATTGACATTGGCATCCTTTAGAGTAAATGGAATTTCATTACTTCATCCACTAAATGATTTACTACTGCGCCCTGATTCCACTGAGCAAATTAATCAACATAAGTGGATTTCTCACAGTGAAGTCCTTTACACATAAATTTTATCTTCTTTTATTGCCAAGCCTTCATGTTTGTACCTAGATTCATATCTCAACATTATTCATTCCTATATTTTGAACTTCTTGTGAGGCCTCCTTGACATAACACTCTTTCTTTGAGTGTCTATGCTCCTCTTTAACCAAAGTTCAAATCCTTTTACCAACTGTATAAACACCTTTCATGACTCTATGCTTTGCATATCCATTTGTACCCACTATACATGCATTAGCATGAACTGTAGATGGGATTTATTACCTAAAATCCACAATTAGTATGAACATTTGTCACTTGGAATTTATTTTATAAATCAGAGTTCCATTGGAATTCCTCTATATTGCTCACTGAGTCTAGATGTCTTCATTTGACATCTTACTTAAGCAATCAAATGCACATGTTGGAGAAATGTATTTTCCTTCTTCCTCCTATCTACAAACAATATCTAGCATTGTTATGTTCTATCCATAACCATAAGATATGCATGTAGCAACATTTGTTAGCTAGAACCCATAACATATGCAACTCTGGAAACATATACACACTTTTTTCCTTTAAGGTCATCAATAATATTCATTCTGACTTCCTATGATTTTTTTTTGCTTAATTCACATTTTTGGTTGCATACATGGGCTCCTTTATCCAAGAATTTTCCCATGACTATTCTCTTACTCAATTCCGAGTCTTGAGAAAAAAATTGTTGATGGCAAGGGAAAGGAAAAGAATATCCATTAGCTTGAGAAACATAGCTTTGACACTCAGCTATCGTTCAATATTCCCTTCAAATTGAATCTTGATTGTTGTTCAATTATCGTTGGTCATTGGAACTCTCCACACAGCCTTGATACTCAACAATCGTCTGATCTGGACTCTAATTCAATCTCAGTCTTCAAAACAATTCACTCATACTTAGAAAATTTCTTAAGTTTGTTGCGGTTTCACAATCCATTCTTCATTCTTGTTACTTTTTCCATGGTCTATAAAATGCACCGTCGTGTTCCATCGTATCCATTATACACCTATAGTTAGACATTTTATTTTAGATCCATCATGGGTCTGTGGTCATTTCCTTATGCTTCATCACCTCTGCAATACCTTTCACATCTGTGAAGTCTTGACACTTAGACAAATTTTTTAGCTTCACCACGGATCTACGATCATTTTTCCATTCTTCCATACCCATCGACCCATCTTTCTGATCGATCCATTATACTTAGCCTATTTTCTCAACATTTCACCGCGGGTTCATGGGTATGTTGGTTTTTTTGTTTCCCCTCTACACATTTGATTCTCTCCATGTGTCACAATGTCTTTATACTTAAACAAATTTTGAAACTTCACCACAAGTCCGCGAAATAGGTAGGTGTCCCACCATGCGGCTCCACATCACCTGCCATCTTCCATATCGACCACCATGTACCTACCATCATGGAAATACATGTCATTCTTATACCACGTCAGCTGACATGTGGCCTCCATATCATGCTGACATCACTGTACGAAAAAGTACCCAAAAGTTTCCAATTTTACTCAAATCTGAATCTTTTAAAATACCCAATTCCTTATTTATTCCTCACACTGCCATGGAAAACTCAATATTTAGCTTTGTTGCATCCCAAATATCCTTGTAGACAACCCATTACATCCACACATGATTTAGTAACCATTATGGGCATGAATTTCTTCAATTTCGTTCATGAATAGGGGAATTTACACCATTTTTGTCACGGTTGCTCTACAAATATACAATTAGACCCATCACAGTCTTGGAAACACCCAATCAACCTCTGCAACAACCAATTTCTTGCATGCGCAACTAGTCAACATTCTTGAGCATGAATTATTTTTTCAATTCCCTTCTGAAATTGGGAATTCTTATCAATTATATCATGATTGCCTCTGTACATTTGAAATTCGACCATCCACAAGCCTGAATTTTCTTGAACTACAATTAAAATTTGGTAATTTTCTAGTCTTTGGCTTGTTTCCTTCCATTACTTGTGAATTTTCCCAAGATGTCTTTCTAATTTCATGGCAGTAATTTTTTCAAACATATCAGAGACATCCTCTAGAAATTATTTTTTTTCATTTTCTAAGATTCAACCAATTACAGGGCTGAACAAAGATTTAATTTAGGGAGTTTTAATCCCTCGAATGAATTTTATTCAATTTATCGTGGAATTTCCCCATGAATTCTTTCTGAATTTGATATGAATACTTTTTTCAAATATACCAGATACATTCTCTGAAATTTAATTTTTTGCAACTTATATCTCCAGTGTTCTACTAGCTAGCTTATGCAAGCTCAGTATTAAACCTCAAGCTCTTATACCACAATGTAATATCCCCAGCCCCATTTGGACCACACCACACAAAATCATATCTTCTATCACAACTGAATTTGCTATTTCTTGTCCAGAATTATGTTCATTACAACTTTGATATCACAATGTATTATTTCTCATTACCAACAAACTCATAAATTAGTTGTGATACAATAATTACCTAAAATTCCTTTCATATGCTACAATATGCAGTTCTAACGACAATCACTCATGCATAAATATGTACAGTTACATAAAATATATGAAATATATTACACATAGTAAACAACATGCAATTACACATAAGAACACCTATATTTTATGTAAATCACCAACTGCATGCATACCTCACACGTTCCACCCAACCATAGACTCTTCTTCTCATAAATCTCAGCAGCAAGTCACCCCCGAGCCAAGACTATAAACTCCACCAAGGAACAAGCTTCCCAAGTCAGACTACGATCTATCTAAAAACAAATTAATATCAAGTCAAGGTGCCAACTACTGCAAATAGCCTACAACCTCTCATTTCCCACATGCCTATCCCACACCAGGAAGTGTGCCCATTCTCTTCTCAAAAGTCCTTTGGTTTCCCCACTTCCCTTCTGGGGCTTCCACAATAGGTCAGAAAGAAAGACTCAGAGATTTGCAGCTAATTTATAGCGCACCGAAAAAAAACCCTCAAAACTTCTCTTACTCTAGAGAGACTAATCATGGGCCTGAAAACTCGCCTCTTCATATGCACACAAGTATGACAACTTTCTTCTTCAACTCCAAAGATCTTGGTTTTCTTGTTACCAACAACTCCCAAAATATTTTCTTGTACATGTACGGTAATGGTGATGGCATCATAGCCCATGGGTTCTCCATTTAGTGAACTTGTGACATAGCACGTGCGTTCATGAGACATTAAAGAATACCCCTAATTTCACTAGATATTTAAAAATACCTCTCAAAATATTTTTTTTGAACCCCACTCCAAATACATCTTTCCAATAAATAAATAAAACTTTTTTTTACTAGATATCCACTATTTTTACCAAATGCCCCTTTTTATACCCCTCAATACCTCTAAACCCCATTGTACCCCACATCCCCCCCTAATACCTATATTATATTGACCGTGTTTTTCACAATTTAAAAATCCCCTTTATGAATGAACGTGATAAGATATTGGTTAACATGGTGAATCCCCCATGTCATACCCATGGTAAGAGTGAATGATCTCTGAATAATGAGAATCCCCCCCTGAAATACATTAAGTTCCTCCAATAAATATGCATGTCCCCTACTTGACACTTGTCATGATGGAAGCTACATGATTCCCACTTGGGTATATTTTCCCCATCCTAAGAACTTAAGATAATATATCTCATGATTTATACTTTAGGAAATGTTAATATAATATTTCCTTGACTTAATCCCCCTAGGCTCAGCTCCTCATCCTATACCCTTAGCCCCCTTCCCCTCTAGTGGAGTTCTACCCCCCCATACTCTTTCATCTAGTTGGTCTATAGTAGTGATGTATTTTATTAATAATATGAGTGATACATATTACAATCATAGGCTCACTAGAATTTTAGCATCTAGGCTCTCCAACCTAATAATCTTGCAGGCACCCTGGATTATAATATCTTGGCTCAGTAGCCTATAGAACATATGTACATTTGCAATTGGGTTCATCCTAGGGGTATTACAAGTTGCAATCCTCAGATAGTACTTTCCAATGAAATATCATGTGTCCCAAATGAAGATCGCATGCAAAGTTTGTGTCCTCGAGAAGTTGATGTATCAACTAACCACCTAGGGGGACACAATTATTTTGGTGATTCATCTTCTAGGTTAGGGTTTTCATGTTTAGGGTTTTTTCCTCTTTTTCTTTTAGGATTCATTATAAAAAGGCCCTTTCCATCCTCTTTGTAATCATATTTTTGTGAATGAGTGTAGCCAACATCTCTTTCCCTTCAATGATAAACTAAGACCATTCTAGTCAATTTGTGTTCTACAATATTCTACTATTTTATTCATTAATATAAGTTGGGTTTCACTTGTTGGAATACTTATAGGGGGGAGTGAATCAGTGTGATCACTTTTACAACTTTTAACCACAATATATAAAATTCAACTTTATCAACAGTATATCATAAATGTATCATCTATGATTGCATTCAATATATCATGAGCATATAAACATAAGAAATATCACATCAACAACATTACATCAAATACACACTACACCTGGATTTACGTGAAACCAAAATGGGAGAAAACCATCGAATGCTTTCTTATATATTTTCAATAATAAATTCATTGGAAGCACCAACTTCCCAATTCTCCAGTTGCAACTGAAAGGAGGCTATGACCCCCTATTTACAGGATCCAACCTAAAGGAAGCTACAACTCCCTGAATTCTCTGGATACAACCAGAATGAGGCTACAACCCCTTGATTCTCAGGCTCCAACCTAACGGAATATCCAACTCCCTATGTTCTCCAAAACCAACTGGAACGAGGCTACAACCTCATTTCCTTGCCCTGTCCTGTCCCCCTAAAATATAAGTATAGACCAAACTTTCACTACCATTGTCACATCAACCTGTCACTATCACTATGCCATCAACATGTAACTAATCATCAACATGAGTTATACCAAAACCTATACCATATCATCCATCAATTGTGTGCCAACATATGTACCAAACTGTGCATCAACAATGCATCAACACCTGTAACAAACCATGCATCAACAATGTACCACACCAAGTACATAAACCATGTACTATACCAAGTACATCAACCATGTATCGTCTCATGCATCAACCATGTATCATATCATAGGATATCATCAATGAAGTGCCTCAAGAATAACCAAGATAACGTCGATACCAAGATACCAATATAGCCAAGATGTGCTACTAATCAATGTACCATAACATCACTAAGGAGTACCAACATGTACCTACATCACCAAGACATGCACCTCATACGTGTACCAAGAATACACCTCACACCATGCACCAAAGATGTACCTCATACATATACCAATGCCTCAACAAGATACCAAAGGCATGACCATCACATCATCAACATATAACCAAGATGTACCTCAAACCATGTGCCTCAAGTATAAACCATGTGCCAATATCTCCAAGATATGCACCAGCAGTGTACCTTAACAAATATACCTCAACCATCATGTACCATACATCTAAGATGTGCCTCAATGAATATACCAAAACTCACAAAGATATCCCTTAAGAATGTTCCTCAATATAACCAAGATGCTAACTGATAACACATATAATAACATACCTTTACATCTGTAACTGACCTGGTGCCTATGATCCTAATACACAGACCTATAACTTTACCTCAGTCCTAAACAACCTGGAACTAGCATATTCCTTCACTTCTATCTTATCCTTGCGGGACAAATACTATATGTCATGCGAGGCCTCGGGTGACGAGCACTATAAAACCAACGGGGGTGTCTCGCGTAACACCCTCAAGCTAACCCATGAGGGCCTTCTTAATTATGGTTACAAAAAAACCCTATCTCTCTGCAACTCCAAAACTTTCAGTCTTCATTCGCACTTTCTCTGTTGCCTTAGACTCAACCTCAGATTCTCCAATAGACCAAAATATTATCATAATATAGATGTTCAATGAATGTGTGTGTGTCTCAAATGAATGTCTCATGATGTGTATTTACACTTTTTCAACCAACACCTTTTTCTCACTTTAGGATCGACCTATACTTTCTTGTTATAACAACTTTACCCTTTAATTAATTCACTTGTAACCAACTAGGGGCTTCTTGACCATTCTTCAGGGCTTCCAACTTCACGAGGGAATATATTCCTAACCATGAGGAACCATGTGGTGTACCACCTATCACCATAAATGACATGATGAAGACTATCCATATATGAGTGTGTTACCTTCATTTGCATTGTCCTTCATATCCTTATTCCTCAAACAACTTTGGGTCTCATGACCACAACTCAGGGGCTTCATGTGGACTTCATCAAATGCACCCAACACATATACTGACATCAACCACTCTTGTTGAAATCAATGACACCTAACTCATCATCAACCTCGATCACAACTCTAGGGTATCTCGAACACTTTAGGGGTCGACATCAATGACAACCAACTATCCAACAATCTCCCCTTTTGGAATTGATGGAAACACCAACATTGATGCCAACACTCATAATCCAATACTCACCCTCCTCCTATGACCATTTCTCCTCATCATTTTTCTCTCTCTCCCCCTTTGACATCAATGGCAAAGGGCATCTCTCCTTGGGGTTTCTCCCCCTTTCTTCATGCATATGTTCTTTCAAGTGTTCCTGTCCTCATGTTTCTTTCCAAGTTCCTCTTTTCTTTTAATATCAATAACAAAGAGTGACTCACCTTTAAAGTATACCTTTTCTGAACAATGTTTCTCTGAATTCATGCGCTTAACTCTTTCTCTTTTGATGTTTCTCTTTCTTTCCCTTTGACATCATGGGAAAAAGGATAACTCCCCCTGTCGATATGTCTCCCTATGTCTACATGTTATTGATCTTCGTTTCTAGATCTCTTTCTATGATGTTTTCTCTTCCCTTTACTTCAGTGCAAGATGTCATGTTCATCAATTTAGGGATTCCTGTGTATGTTTCCTTTCCTCTCTTCCAGTGTTGCTTATTGTCCATTGGTGCTTCCTCTTGTAACTCTCTGAAATGTATAAAAGGCATTAAAAATTTATTGAATTCACATTTTCATGGCCTGTTATGTTCATTGTTTATACATCCATGACTGTATTGTTCAACAATGTACCTCTAATGATATAATATTCTGCTGAGTTCCATGTTTTGTTGTTCCTTTCTCTACTTGTCTTCTTGTGAACAATCATTTCCACTTGTCCACTAATTTAATTAATTCCAATTGTAAATATGTTCTTTCATATGTCTATCTAAACCTTCTAATGATATCATAAATTCATCTATGTCCATATGTCATAAGTTGTCCATAACGTTGTTGCTCAATTGTCCACAATGCTGACTCATTTGTCACTATACTATCATGAAGGATTCTTTGCTATAATTGATCATCACATATTCATGTTTCTCATACCGAATAAAATATTTCCATTGATCTACAATACATCCTTGAAATTGTAATTAATATATCCCTTCATGGAAAGCGTGTCAATGATATTCTTCTACCATCTGCATGGGAACATTACTTCTCAATAGATCAATCTATCATTTTGTACTTATGATATATGATTGCTCTAAGTTTTTCTAAGCACTTCAAACTACTTGAAGAATGGTTCTTTGATCTGTAGTAGCTACTACATAGACTCCCCCTCTCCAATATTCTTATTGTTGGGGGTCTCCAAGCTAGATGGCGAATAACAATGGATGAATCTTCCCTAATGCAGAGTAATATTCCTTTTATCCCACGGATTCATTATGATCTTGCAATACAATTCTTGAGAGTACAATCTCTTGGACCTTTTCTTTATTCACCTACTCTTATTTTCTTTCTCACACTACTGCAAATCCTACGATATATGGGACCTACTCTTTATTCACCTTCTCTTCTTATCTTTCTTTTCTTGTCCAAACCTTTGTGTATCTAACATCGGTGTTTTATTTCATGGAGGACTCTATCATGATTCTACAATTCTGAGATATGTGACCATAATTGTGCCATTTGTAACATTCAATGTTATGTGTATCCACATAAGAATTTCTTGCTTGAACATTTCTTCCATAAGCCATGTAATCTACATCTTTATGTCCAAAGTTAGTATAATTAAAAATATGACCATAAAAGAAATTTCAATACCTGGGAGTGAATGATATTCTTTGTGGTGTAGTCCTTTTGAATTCCTGCTTTGTCTGATCATGATATTCTCTTCTATTGTTTCCTTCATTATGATTGAAGCTCCTTTGATACCTAGAAGTGGAAGGTATTCTTTGATATCTGTCTCTTCTATAGTCTTCTTCTTGAGTCTTCTTCATTTCTAGAATATTCTCTTTAGAAGGCTTTCATTCTGTCTTCTTGATGGAGCTTTTGATTTCTTTTACATAAGTCTTATCCTTCTCTTCATTCTTCCTTTCTAGTAACCTATAGCATTTCTCTTCAACTTTCTTTACTGCTGATGTGGATGTTTCTCTCTCTTCAATGTTCTTACTGATATTGATGATTTTAAATCTCAATATGAAAATTTCTTCATCAATCTTCTCAACCTCTTCTTGTTTCTCCATCATATGAATATTCATGACTTTTTCTGTTCTCTTTGATTCTTCAATTTGGATCTTCAAAGTGATGATTTCCTTTTCAATTCTTCTTTGTTCTTGATTAAATTCTGCTTCAATTTTTTGAAAGTCCTCTAATCTTTCCTTGAGTAGATCTATCAAAATATTCTCTCTCTTCTATGATTCCTTTATTTGTGTTTCTATTTTGGCTTCCAAACACTACTTCTCTTCCATCTAACTTTTGTATGTTTCTTCAATCCTTCTAGCTTCTTCTAGCTGAGATTTTAGATTCACGATGACTTGTTGGGCTTCTTCATAACTTTCTTGAGAATTCTTCCTGAATAATTGTTCCTCAAGAGACTTGTTTTTCTTCCTTTCTTTTGTCAATTTTTTTAAAGCACTGATTAATTCTACTTCAAGATCTTCTATGCCTTCTTCACAATCTCATTCTTTTGAATCTATTTGACATGATGAACACCTTTCTTCTTGTTATGTTCTTGTATGTTCTTTAGCATTTTCCAGCTTTGTGATGGGAGACTTATCAAAGTAGAGATTATGTAACTTATCCCATAGTTCTTTAGCTGATGAACATTTTCTCACTTTGTCTTTTACTAAATTCCATAATCCTTCCTAGATGAAATCCATTGCTATTGTGTTGTTTATTTTCAATTCCTTCTTGGATGCAGTCTTTGGTTTCTTTCTAGAGGTGTATCCTGTAAAAATTGATTTCCAAACATCACACCCATGTGCCTCTAAGAATGTTTTCATCTTGATACTCCACATTTCATATATCTGACCATTTTGACCATCAAACTATGGTACCCCAAACATAGCGTACTCCATTATATTCCTTCTAGTGGTTAAATTGTTTCATGAAGGAACAGACTCTTATACCAATTGTTGGAATACTAAGAGGGGGGTGAATCAGTATGAACACTTTACCACTTTTAACCACAATATATAAATTTCAACTTTATCGACGGTATATCATCAATGTATCATCTATGATTGCATTCAATATATCATGAGAATATAAACATCAACAACATCACATCAAATACATAGTACACCAAGATTTACGTGGAAACCCAAATGGGATAAAACCATAGAATGCTTTCTGATATATTGTGAAGAAAACATTCATCGGAAGAACCAACTTCCCAATTCTCCAACTGCAACTATATGGAGACTATGACCCCCTATTTACAGGCTCCAACCTAAAGGAAGCTATAACTCCCTAAATTATCTGGCTCCAACCATAAGGAGGATACAACCCCATGATTCTCGGGCTCCAACCTGAAGGAGGATCCAACCACTTGATGCTCAGTCTCCAACCTGAAGGAAGCTCCAACACCCTGTGTTCTCTGGAACCAACTTGAAGGATTCTCCAATCCCCTTTCTTTTCCCTGTCCTGTTGCCCTGAAATATAAATGTAGACCAAACTGTCACTACCACAATCACTGCCACCATCACTTCCATTGTCATTTTCATTGTCACTATCACTGCCACTGCCATTATAACATCAACTTGTAACCTGTCACATCAACCTCTCATTGTCACTGTTCCATCAACCTATAACTCATCATCAACATGAGCTATACCAAAACGTGTACCATATCATCCAACAACTGTGTACCAACATATGTACCAAATCGTGCATCAACAATGCACCAACATCTATACCAAACCGTGCATCAACAATGCACCAACACCTATACCAAATCATGCATCAACAATGCATGAACACCTGTACCATATCGTGCATCAATAATGCACCAACATCTATACCAAACCGTGCATCAAAAATGTACCACTCAAAGTACATCAACCATGTACTATACCAAGTACATCAACCATGTATTGTCTCATGCATCAACCATGTATCATATCATAGGATATCATCAACGAAGTGCCTCAAGCATAACCAAGATAGCCTCAATAGAAAGATACCAATATAGTCGATATTTTCTACTAATTAATGTACCATAACATCACTAAGGAGTACCAACATGTACCTACATCACCAAGACATCCACCTCATACATGTACCAAGAATATTCCTCACACCATGCTCCAAATATATGCCTCATACATATACCAATGCCTCAACAATATAACAAAAGCATGACCATCACATCATCAACATATAACCAAGATGTACATCAAACCTTGTGCCTCAAGTATAAACCATGTGCCAATATCTCCAAGATATGCACCAACAATGTACCTTAACAAATATACCTCAACCAACATGTACCATACATCCAAGATGTGTTTCAAGGTATATACCAAAACTCATAAAGATATCCCTTAAGCATGTTCCTCAATATCACCAAGATACAACCTCATAACACATAGAATAACATACCTTTACATATGTAACTGCCCTGGTGCTTCTAATCCTGATACACATACCTGTAGCTTTACCTCAACCCTCAACAACCTTTGACTAGCATCTTCCTTCACTTTTGTCTTGTCCTCACGTGACAAATACTACCTGTCACACAGGGCCTTGCATGACGAGAACTATGCAATCCGTAGGCATACCTCGTGTGACACCCTCAAGCTGAACCGTGAGGACCTACTTAATTAGGGTTACAGAAAAACCCTAGCTCTCTACAACTCTGAAACTTTCGCTCTTTCTTCGCACTTTCTCCGGTACCTCAAACTTGACCTGAGCTTTGCCAATATACCAAAATATTCTCATAAGATATATGTTCAATGAATGTGTGTGTGTCTCAAATGAATGTATTATGATGTGTATTTATACTTTTTCAACTAACACCTTTTCCTGACTTTAGGATCGACCTGTACTTTATTTTTATAATAAGTTTACCCTTTAATTAATTCACTTGTACCCAACTAGCAATGTCTTGACCATTCTTTGGGGCTTCCAACTTTATGAGGGAATATCTCCCTAAACATGAGGAACCACGTCGCATACGATCTATCACCAGAAATAAAACGATGGGGACTATTCATCTATGAGTGTTACCTACATTTGCATTTTCCTTCATGTCCTTATTCCTCAAACAACTTCGGGTCTCGTGACGACACCTCTGGGGCTTCATATAGACTTCATAAAATTCACCCAACACATATGTTGAAATCAACCACTCTTGTTGACATCAATGACACCTAGTTCTCCATCAACCTCGATCACAAATCTAGGGTATCTCAAACGCTCCAAGGGTTGACATCAATGACAACCAACTCTCCAACATTGTCTTGTTTTACTCTCTTCTATATTTATCTGTGCATTTCATTTTGTTCTCAACATAATCAAAATTAGTGGTATTAAAGAAATCCACTCCTTGTTATTTATCGGTGCAATTCCTCGACGAGGTCAGGGTATAGAGAGTTGGGCCTCGAGCTAGTTTCACTTGGCGACAACTGCTCTCGTAGTCCCAAGAAAACTCCCACGTAAGAATAAAAGAGAGATGATGGAGAAAAATATCCTTTCAATATATTTCTAAAGGAATCCCATGTGTGACAAAGGAACGAGTTGATGGATAACTTCTTGTATATCCTTTGATGACTTTCAACGATAGGTGAGGCACCTTCAACAAGTATCCATTTCATAGGTGCAACACCCTTCAAAGTACAAGCTAACTTTGATATCCCTTTATTTGAATTCCATATAGATGCAAATCCTTTGGAGAAATGGTTAAATTCGTTATAGGGATTTATTCTATTCAAAAAAATTATGACATCAAAATTATCACCTTCACACTCCTTAAATCCCTCCCCCATGTCAAATATTGGTGGGAAATTTATTGGGAGAGACACAACAAAGACGAAACTATGACATTCAGGAGAGGACCCACTTGGGCGGCCTTTGTTGAT
>ML819572.1:0-14243 GCA_009831015.1 Picea engelmannii
TTAAATAAAAAAATATTCACACAATTCACAACAAACCACTCAAATAAGAAAAAATAAGAAAAAGATAAAAGGACTATCAAAATACCAAAGATCCACTCACTACAATTTTGTGAAGTTATTACATTACAAACCAACCATCACACAAAAATAATCCATAAAATCATCTTCTTGGATCAATTAAGATAGAGTCGGATGTCATGAAAGTGATATTTTCAAATGGTTAAGGGGGTCCTATTGGGGGGGCAACAAATGGCGACACACTGGGACAAAGCAGTTATCTTTGGCTAGATAATAGAATATTTACATGTACAAGAAGACAAAAGATAAGGCTTTTGAAAAAAATATAGTTTGTCTTAAAACATGTGTACCACATTAACAAGTATACCTTTTAAATATTTAACCAATTGCAATTGATTTTTAAAAGATAACCTTCTAACTATTACCCAAAATTCAAAAATGAGTATTCATTGATCAAACTTACTACAAAATATATTCTTCATCAGAACACACTCTAAGGAACAATTCATGATGACAAGAAGATGCTATCTTATAGTTAACCTCTAATACCATAAGCATAGCCACTGCAGCCAACAAGCATCCACAACCTTGACATGGATACCTTTTAACCCAATTTAGCTACTTTTATACCATCCACTAGTTAAAGATGCATAGCTTATAAACCTTTTGTGAAAAATTACTTTCTTTACAAGTTGGAAGCCACTATCTTGACTTGGTAATCATATAGTGAAAGTGTTATTCACAAATATCTACAGAAATGAAAAGCCAGCTTGTGATGAGACCTCCTTTCCCTCAGTCATGTAATTGAGAGCCATTAACCTGGCTTGGTGACCAAATGATGGTAATGTCATACCGTAAATACCCATGATCATTATAGGTTGGCTCGCAATGAGACATCATATCCTCCAACTAACCCTTTAAGTGTCATTTGTTATATGAAAAAGGTTGCATTATGATTAATGTTAATCTCATTAGAGATTACTTAATGGATAGGGAAGTGAACTTTACTCCCTAAGAGTGTGGGATGGCGTTAAGAGGTTTGGGATAATAATAATACAATTCTCACTCATTTTTTCCTAAATAGGGAACCAATTAAAACATAATTGCAACAATTATGTCAATATAGCATTTTGTACTAATTTGTAATAGTCAAAAGGAAAAGTAATCAATGCAACTAGGTTTTAATATGAAGGTAAAACTTGGAAATTGTTCCACCATGGGAAGGGACATTCTCTTCTTGAAAATTACATTGCAAAATATTTCTTCAAGCACAAAACTTCAGAATGATGAAAGCTCAGATGACTTACTTAAACCAGAGTGCATTTATTTTGGGATTAACAACTCCTTATCCATTAATCTTAAAATTTTATAGTCATAATACAATCAACATTTCATCTTTTAACACTCCAAAACAAATGATTGTCACACCACAAATCTTCAAAATAAAATAAGCTAAGAAATCCAACTTTAATCAAACAAATTTGAAAACAAAATGAAAAGAAAAGAATAAAATTAAACCAAAATAAGCCTTATCAATATGAGTAACATCTTATGTGAAAATATACTATGAATTTTTTTGTCAAAATAGAAGGAATGTGTATTGTAAAGGGGATAAGTTTATCAATTTATAAAATACAAATTGATCAATTAAATTGATTAATTGAATTGATTGTAGTGAAACCCTTTAAATGTATTTATTTCCTTCAGATGAAGAATTAGTATCAAAATTGTCATTTTCCACATAAAATGTTAATCTAATAAGGCCTTCTTTATTACGGATTATGTACATGAAGAAAAATAAATGAACCTTTTAATAGAGTGTGCAGTCATGATTTGTCATTTTCAAAACAAGTTAAGTCCATTCAAGAAGTCAAGACTAGAATCAATTTCAATTGTTTATCATTCGTCTCCTTTACAACATTTTGATTTTTAAAATTGTAGAGAAATGGCCATATAAACATTGCAAAGTTAAGTCACATGTATTGATAAAGTATTTTAAGATACAACCTTTTAAAGATAATGTTAAATGGAATATAATCAAAAGTTGAGATCCTTTTCATTAGTTTACTGAGATTATACTTGTTTGCTAGTTTTGAAAAAATAATCATATTAAAACGTTCCACAATAAAGCTAAAAATAATAAGAAATTAAAGATATGACTTGAAGGGAAACACTTAAACATGATAAGCAAGGAAATAAGTAATGAAAAAGAAAAGAAGAGGAGACTTCCTTGAATGATGATTTTCCTTCATCCTGAAAGTGACGCCTTGCTACACTTATTCAAATTGACAAAGTGAAAGAAAGAAAATAAAATCTAATCTATTCCTAAATATACTCTACACTATTCTACTCTACAAGAACTAAGTAAAATGGAATTTCCAATGTAACAATTGAAGTAACTCCAATCATGCAAAGACAAACAAATTTCTAATTAGTAAGATGGATTGAAGTATTTCAGAAATGAAAATAAACACATCATACTTACCTTTACCTTTATGTTCTTCATTAATAAACAAAGTAAGTATATCCTTACCATTCTATCAAATTTTTTTAATATATGAACCCACCAACCAATATGCAATTTTTTCACGATACGTATCACAAAAGCATGGAAGAATGTAACTAAATTTAGAAAAATTACCAAAATTATGGGGACTTGACATAACCATCGACCAAGACTGAAGTTATCGATTATCTTGAAAATTATCCACCTGTTTGAATTTCTTTGCATAGAGGATATGAAAAAAACACGCCATACTTACCTCCTATATTTTCAATAAGAAACAAAGTAAGAACGACTTTACCATTACTTCGAAGATTTTTTAGATATGAATTCTCAAGCCAATCTTGAGTCCTTTCATGAAAGTCAGAATGAAAATTATCACTTTGATGAGTTAGATCTACAATTGATAAACACATCGTATGGGGATTCATTATAGAAATCAAATTGTTGGTTTGAGCATTTCTTTTGATGAGATGAATTGGTTCCAAATGTGCAGCAGAATCATGAGATTTTAATCTAATCAATGAATGAATATGAAGGATGGAATCTTCGAAATCCATAATGAATGCATTGTCTTTTTCAGAAATCAATTGAGAATGATCATCTTGCAACATATCTTTCTCTATTGTGAATGATTGTAGTGAAAGAGCGTCAAATCCATCTTTATTATTCTTATGTTTCATAGTTACATCACCAATACTTGATATATCGAAAAGATCATATTGTGATGGTGAATTGTAGAATAAATTTGGTAAAGTGTTATGCACATTAGAACCTAAGAAAAGTTAAAGATATAAAGAATATAAAGAATCGTTAATAAGAAAATGACAACATTCTCTTGAGCAATGATAATCAAAAATGATATTTCCAAGACATCCCTCTTCACTTTCCTTAATGCTTCCACTTTGTTTTGATGATACACTCTCAAACATAATACGCTCAACAGGATTTTCAAAAACAATTTCACGACATGTATATAATCTTTCTTGTAAAAAAGGTGTGATTTGTTGATAAGGATTTAAGGTTTTTGATTTAAATTGAAGATCGATATCTCTAATCAGTTCTATTAAATTATTAGAACACTTAATATCATACTCATCACCTATGTGTCCTTTAGTAATTGAATATGGGAACTGATTAGAGCAAGAGTTAGAAGAATATAAACATGCACCATGATTCACAATCAAATTCTCTTCCTCTATATCTACATTAGTAGAAGATTGAATATGAAGTTGTTTGTAAGAAATACTAGTTTTTTTGTCAGTAAAATTATTCTCAATTGGTTCTAGCCCTCCTGTTTGTTCTAAATTTCTAACAGATCCATCTCATTTTGTAAAACAAATTCATCTTTCAAATTTATGTTATGATCTGTATCTAATTCATCATTTGTAATTGAATCTTGCTCAATAAAAGGGGTAGAATCATATGAAATAAGATTTAGTACGGAAGATAAATCATCTAGGTGAAACTTACAAAGAACACGGTTGATCTTTGTTGAAAAATATTCTTAAGATAAATCATCCTTGATTAGTAGAGCATTGAACTCTTCACATAATTTATCGTAATCATAAGCCTCAAAGGCATCTAAAAATTCATTCACAAATTGAAACCAATCAAAAATAGAATAGGCCGAAAAATATTCAAACCAACATTTGATTCGACCTCTGAAAGTGAAAGAAAACGACTTGCATAAAATATTTAAATCTGTAATATTATGCTTGATTCATTTACATTAAAACTTGTTAAGATGATCCTTTGAAGATATATTTCCTTCACCATCAAATTGGAGTTTTGACAAGAGAGAAACTGTCTCATGAGGAATGTTAACTAATGGAAAACTGAAAGCAGATTCCCATACAATGATTTGGGCAAGAGCCATCGATTATCATAATAATGCAAATATGAACTCCAAGTAGGTTAGATTTTCATCTAACCAACCCTTAATCATATTTATGACATAAAAAAGGATAAATAATAAATCAAAATAATTACAGGCTAAGTGCTAAATGATTAAATCAAATAATTTGAAACTAAATCATTCAATCATTTAATTTTACCTTGCCCTCCTTCTAGCACCATTTGTTGACGAGTGAATGTGACCACTCGCCGACTAAGGGAAGCAACTCGGTCCAAGGTTCTTTATTTTAACCCCAACCATTTGTTGTAGCTACTTCCGATGGGTTTAAGGGCTCCGTTAGCCACATAAATGTTTTTCTCTCTGAAAGGAGACTTTGTTTAAGCTCTTCTAAATTCCTAAAAATGATTTAAATCTAAATATAAAGAAAAGATAAAATAGAAACTAATCTAAATGTGATCCAATAACCATAAACATACTCCTACATAATCACATGAAAGAACAAAAAGTAAAACTCTATTTCGTAGGAGCAAAACAATCTAAAATCAATTCAGTTTATGTGTATAAATAACTGATCAAAATGTTGAACTCATTCTCCATTAAGACCATTTAAGTTGTTGCATATGGATCAGATAAAATAATGACAAATGCAAAATACTTTTAATAATGCATAACCTGAATGAATTTACAATTAGATAGATCAAATTAAATGATAATAATAATCTTCAGAAATAAATTTCAAAAGACCATGATTATAAAAGATTAAATGAAAAAAAATGAAGACAAAGTTCATATTTCATTCAAGCTTAAAGAAAACAATGATAAATGAAAATGAGTGTGAATTTTATCACCCTGATAAAGAAACTCATACAGAGCTTTTATTAGACCAATTCTCAAATTCATGCATCATTTCTTCGTGAAAATATTGATCCATCAATTGTTGGTGGAGCCTCCGTTCCTATTACTCTTAAAACAAAAGTCTCCAAGGGAAAAATAATGCTAAAATATTACAATTATTTTCTCATCTCAAGAGACTCTCCTCACTTCTTCTAGAGCTATAATATTATTTTTATATGCCTAGACTACATAAATTGATTTAATTTCATGCTAAACATCAATCTCTGGTATCCTTGGGTTGTTCAAACAAAAGCCAAATTGGAGGTTGATTGCAACACAAAATCTGGAAAATTTCATGTCAAAAATATGTCTGTATCTCCCAAATTGTGCCTTTTCGAGAGAAAATACTCAATATTAAGGTAAATCACTTCGTTCTGCAGATGGGTTTTTGAGCGTTTCCATAAATTTGTTACCATTTTCCCAGAAATGAAGATTTGATTTCACCTCTTGAGAAGTGAAGCGATTTTTTAGTTTTCTCATTTCAATACTTTATAAACTATTCTCCCAAAACGAGCAGTTCCAACTCTCTTCCCTGATTTGGAATATGATCTTATGTAAACAAAACAATCAAAACAATTATTAATAATAGAAAACAAAATCAAATAAATAATTTAAATGTCTATTCATGCTAAAAAAATAAAACCCTAATAATAAAAAAAATATTTGAAAATAACTATGGAATGTTCCATTATTGATCCAAGAGGATGTCAGTGACCACCCACCTTTTCCAACTAGTTCAAAACAATGTTTTGGAAACTTACTATTTTTAGCATTGTTTTGGTTCCTGAACTTCCAGGGCCATTTTAAGGGCCCAAACGATGTTTTTTCACGATAGGGCACCTCAATAAATTAAAAAGGCTTTGTTTTAGTCCCCTAAATGAAGATCCTTGTTAATACCTTTCCAACAAGCTATCGTGCTCCCTAAAACAATATCATATGCAAAAATTACGACCCCGGGAAGTGGATGTACTAACTTACCCCAACATGCCCCGCATGACTTTTGGCGCTTCATCTCGTAGGGTTAGGTTTTTGGATGTCTAGGGTTTTTTCATTCATGTTTATTATTAAAAGGCCTTCAGAGCCTCATTTTACTCATATTATTGCGAATGAGCATAGCCATCACATCTCTTCTCATAGATAAGTTGCCACCATTATAGCAAGCTTGTTTTTAGTCTGCATTTTACAATTTTCAACATATTTCTTATTTAATAGAAGCCAAGTTTTACTGTATCTTTGTTATTGTTCACTGTGTCTCTGTGTTAATATTTTAAATTTGTTGTTTCATTTCATCCCACTCATAAATACAGATCATTGGTATCAGAGTGGTTTGATCCTTCTCATTTTTTTAATGCATGTCCCCAATGCGGTTACGGTATAGAGAGTTGGGTCTCGAGTTTGTTTCTCTTAAGGAAAAATTCTCTCACACGCCCAAGAAAATGTCCATGTCAGAAAAAAATAAAGATGATGGGACATGATATCCTTTCAAGATGTTGTTCGAGGAATCCCTTGAGCGACAGAGGAACAAGATGATGGACAACTTTGCACAAATCCTTCGACGGTTGCCGACAAGCGACACATCCACCTCAAGCGGAAGGGACGCCCCTTTCAAGGTGAAAATCAATTTTTGATATTCCTATATTTGAAGGTCAAATATATGAAGATGCCATAGATAAATGGTTAAACCTTGTAGAAGGGTATTTTTCTGTCCACAACTTTTTCGATAGAGAAAATATTACATTTGTGCTCCTCAAGGTCGTCCCCCATGTCAAAGATTGGTGGGAGAATTTATGTGAGCAAAAGGAATGGAGGGATCCACATTATCAACAGTTTCACCTACTTGGGGTTCCTTCAGGGATGTTATTAAGGAACAATACTACCCTGTTGGAAATTTTGACAACTTGTATACAAGATGGATCACACTGCGGAAGGAAAGAGACCAAATAGTGCCAGAGTTCACTAATGTCTTCCATACCTTGTGCACAAATATGGGTATCAAATATTCTGAGTGACATATGGTGCTCAATTACCACAATGCTATGCATAGATACATCCAGATAAAAATGAAGTTTTTGGATATATCTTCCTTGGGTGCAGCCTATCGATATGCTGTCAAAATCAAGCAGAGGCTGAAACAAAAGAAACGACAGTTTGGGTCTGGGATCCCCTCACAACAGAAGTAGGGACAAGGCATCCCCGACCCAGAAAAAAAAGGACAGATCAAATATGGGTAACCTCAGAACAACCAGTCCAATCCACAAGCAAATAAGTACAACAGGAAGATGAAGAAAGATAATGGGTAGTGGTGCGACTTCCATAAGATCCCCTGACATAACACTGCTAATTTCCCCTCAAAGAAGTCATTGGTGGCTGAGGTAAAAGCTTATGAATCAGATGCGATTTTCGACTCCGAGTCAGAACCCGAAAAGGGGAGAAAAATCATTGACATAGAACATAGTTCCATCATTTCTACCACCAAGATCCATCCCGGTGAACCTGATAAGCCAGAGGAAGATGAGTGCCACTTTCATTCACAAATTTGGGTAAAAGGCACTCTGTCACACTTCATCATTGATAGCGGTATCTAGAAGAACCTCATATCAATAGAGGTTGTCAAGTGGGTAGCTCTGCCAACAACGCCGCACCCGCAACCCTACACCAATGAATGGATTTGTTAAGGAAGTGACCTTCATGTCAACCAACAGTGCCACCTTTCATATGACATCAAGGCATTCAAAGCTGAGGTATTGTGTGATGTTTCTCCCATTGAAGTTTGTGATGTTATTTTGGGCCAAACTTATTTATGGAAACGTCATGATGTATATGAGTCTAGGCTTCACAGTTTTATTATTATTTTGAACAGGAAATTGTATAGGATTCTCGAGGTAGTCCCATCTAGTGCTATTTCCTTGACCTTTGCCAAGAAATGTAGGAAGGTTATTTCTTAGACTGAGAATTTTTTCTTCTTTGTGATTCACTCTCAGAGTGAGTGAAAGGTTGTAGCCACATCCATGGCCTCCATGGCCAACCTATCCATGCATAAGAATCAAGTGGATAAGTTCGTCAAAGAATACAAAGACACATTCTGATCACCTACTGGGAGTAAAAAGGAAATCATGCAGCGGAAACCCTCGAACGTTGAAGTCATGAACCGACGAGGAGCATTGATCTGAGGATGCATCAAGATTCCTCTTGAACATTGGATCTAGACCGTGTTCATATTGATGTTGACCACTCTGGGAGTAAAGAGGAAATTACATAACGAATCCCCCGAAATTCAAATTTGCGAAGCAACGAAGACCATAGATCCATGGATCTACGTGAACCCATCTTGAATGTGGGATATAAGGGGTATTGGGAAGTTGTTGGTGGAAGTTATAAATTCATAGATTTGAGAGATTTCACAGGTAGGAGAGTCTAGAGGCTCCCAGAGGTTGTCCATCCATAGTGATGTAGCACACTGATGTCACCTAGGGTGATATGGACCCATGTTCGAGATTCCACATGTTACCTTGATTCATCCTTTTTACAGGCTTTGTATGCTAATTGGAATGTGACATGTGTCACCCATTGATGGGGCTATGTGTCATCTCTTCCCCTTGCCACGTGTCAACCCCGTGTACATTGCTCGCTTGTCCCAATAGCTGGTGGAATACCTCGGGGCACTTGGAGTTCGGGACTTTGGGAAACTTGGGAAGTTGGGACATTGAGGTTAATCGACCGATGGCCTGGACCTACCTGTCCCTGCCTTTGCATTTAATGTGTGACCACGTGTAAGTGTGGACCCTTCGGGAGTCCGGGAATTCATAACTCTGAAGGTTTGGAGTGGTGTGATTGTATGAGTCGAAATAGGCTGAAGGCCAACATTTACTTTTCCGCTCTTGCAGGTTGTCAGAAAATTTAAATATAATTAATTAAATGAAAAGGGACCCTCTTCGAGACTCTGACATTTGGGAGATTTGGGTTCATGAGCACATGAGGAGGAATTTTTCTGAAGTCCAAAGACTTAAGTGCTAATTAATATTAATGAATCAAAGTACCTTGGATATTTTGGTAAAGAGTGGGATTTTGCTGTGTTAATGGTTAATTAACCTAGTAGGCCTATAAGAGCTATAAAAATGTCAACTCTGGGTTAGAAGAGTCTCCGTATACTATGATGATGTGTAGTGTCGAGTGATAGGGATCCACGTGGCCGTAAGGGACTTCATTTAATAAATTCTTAAATAACCTTGAAGGGCCATAACTTGCAATCCATAGCTCATATTTGAGCATGGTAGCAGTCATTGGGAAGATCTTTCCAAGGAGAAGGTGATGGAGGTCTCGGGAAGAGGATTCATGATGATTGAGAAAATAGAAATTTTGATGTCCCATCCCTTAAAAAGGTACTTTAGGGGCCGGTTGTGTTATAAAGTGGTATTAGAGCGGGAAACAACACTTGGCCTACTTGGGCTCATGGACAAGTCACATAAAATATTATTAGAGAAATTTTAATGGGTAACCCCCTATCTTACCCTGTCATTCATAAGAAACTTATCTAATGTTGTTATATGTTTTGAAAGTCTAAACTATGTGTTGCTAGTGTTCCAAATAAATAAGTTGACTTCACCTTGCAAATTGTATGTGATGTTTATAAACTGGTAGATAATTAACTAACATAAAATGTTTTATCAACACTTAAGAGTCAGTGGACATCAAGAAAACTATAACGTAAAGTATGGTGACACACCATGAGTTGGGGTAAATCTCCCACAATAGAGAATAAGAATATAATGAGAGGATGGTGGTGGAAACCCGTCCAGATTTGGCTGAAACTGTAAGAAGCCTAATGGCGGAATTATAGAGTTGTAAGGCTGACAATGCAAGGCTGATAAAAGAACAAGAAAAACACACTAAAATTAACACAATCCTAATGAAAAGACTATCAGATATACAAAGGTAGTTGCAACATGGACCAAAAACCAACCATGTGGACATACATCATACTAAGAAGACCCAAAGTCCACCTGAAATATGAAAGCATGGTCCTCAAAGTGGCCAAACAAGGAGGATCACCTCAAATAAGGCCCAACATGGAGCCAAGAGACACTCAACGAAAGAATCCTCTAGTGAAGAGACCGACAACTCCAAGGAATCTTCTAGTAGCAAGACTAGTTCACATTCCCAGAGGAGAAGAAATAATAGGAAACATTCCAAGATCCATGAACCTAAAGAGTTTAAGAAAGCCAAACCACCCACTTTCGATGGATAAATGAAGAAGGGGGAAGAAGCAGAGGTTTGGCTACTAGGCTTGAAGAAGTACTTCAGAGTCCATGACTACTCTGAAAACTTAAATGCTCAAATAAACATTTTCAACTTGAACGGAAAGGCCTCCATTTGGTGGGAGGACCTTAGGAATGTGAAAGGAATCCATGAGAAGGAATTGTCATGGAAATAATTTGAGAAATACTTCAAGAAGAAGTATCTATCGTAAAAATACTTTGATGGGAAGACCAAGGAGTTCTATGAAATCAAGTTAGGAAAACTCACAATAGATGAATATATAAACAAATTTCTTGAGCTGATAAGGTACGTGCCCTACATAAATGATGAAAAGGTAAAGATGGAATGGTTTATTAGTGGACTACTTTAGTCCTTCCGGGACAAAATTGAATTTCATGAACCCAAGAGCTTAGAAGATACTATTCGAAAGGAAAGGTATTGCTATGAGAAATTCAAGAATAAGACAAAATCTCACGACGATCGTGTTGAGGAAAGTATATAAAATGATCTTACTCAAGCATTTTTAGATTCTTCTTGGCTAGAGAAAAATAGACGGGAATCTCACCCTATGTTTATATCCAACAAAAATAACATCCTAACTCACAAGTATTAATTACAAGTGATTAGGCTAGTTTTTTATCAATAAAAAGCTTGCTGGAAATTTACTTTTTATGTAATTTTCTGAGTATAACAGTTACTAAAATGAATGTAAATATAGAAGTAAAGACACCAAGATGATAATCAAGACAAATGAGATATAAAGAAATCCTTTATTTGATTACAATTCACCAAAGAGTCATTCTTTTACAAAATTTCATAAAGAAATTTAGGACCAAAGTCAAACTTAGACATCCCCGATGGAACATACAAAAGGACCTTTAACAGAAAATAAAAAAAACTGAACTCTAACAACTGGATTAGCTTGCCATAGATTGCTTCCCACTCGACTTTGCACAATAGCCTTTGTCATTCATGAAAACTAATTCACAAACATACAAGTCTACACAAACTATCAAAGATAGATCAACACCTCTGAAAAACAAGTGTCTGAATGATATAATTCAGCCCCGAATCTTGCTGTCTACAATAAGACCCTGCTATCATAAAAATAATTAGGCTTGTGATAAATTAAGGAATGAATGAAAATTGAACTATCTCAGCATAAACTCAAAGAGAAAACCTTAGTATGATTCTCCTTCTATCCTTCCCTTGTTCCTCCCTTTCCTTTTGACTTTAAACAAATTAGAATTGGTTTAATTAGTTGAACCAACTCATTAGTTAAGTTAATTAAAAGACTCAACCAACTTTTAGTTAAGGGCAAAAGTAATAATCATAATAAGGGCCTTTTAAATAAATAATAACTAGTAGGTGGGAGCCCTTGTGACTCCCTTTAACTCTTAACAATAATAACATAAATAGTTAATTAAGAAAAACACCTCCTTGTGACTCCCATCATCACATGCATATTTTGACAATTTATCTAATTTATATTTGACATTGTTTTAAAAAATGCATTACTCATATATCCAAAAATAAAACATGTTGTCCAAACTCCTGAAGTCAACTATCATCAACAATAGATAAAATAAAAAAAACTCAAAAGCCATATTTCCCACTCTGAGATGCAATCTTTCCTTGATTGCTGCTGTCACCCTTAGATTTCCCTGAATTTTCCTTTGGCTGTGCTTAGCCTTTAGGCCTAACCTCGCTAATCACATGAGAACAATCGTCCCTCAAATGCATCCGGGAAGACACAGATTTGTCAGATCCATTGGAGGGTGAGGAAGGGGCAATAGTGGCTTTTCCTTTGTCAAGGGCATGATGGGCCTCAGTTTTCAACCTTTTTCTAGCATGAGAGGACTGGATTAGTGAGTGAGCAGGTGCATCTTGGATAATCAGGTTAATAGGCGGGGGAGAGGATAAGGACAAATTGGGCCAGCCACGATGTTGGGAGACTGTTGGGTGGACAATCTCTTGCCATCCGTCATTTTCAGGAACTTCGGGTTGCAATGAGACATGCGGGGGCATGAAAATACCAAGGGCTCATGGAGCTTGGAATGGAGGCCTTTCAGGCCTAGGTTGGACTACTCCTTGCCCAATCCAATTGAAAAACCCGGCTTGAAATAATTGGCCTAACTCTTGTGAGTCAGCATCAAAATGTATGGAGAATATTGGCCTTCTTGGGCCTCTGTTCCAATTACCTCTCCCTCGTTTGCCTCTTCCATGGCTACCTTGGCTAAAAAACATCATTCCTGCATGCATGATTGATTAGAAAATAGTCTTTTAAATAACCATACATGACAAATATTTAAAAATATGAAATAGATTTTGGCTCAACAACGTATCAGACTCATGCAATCCAACCCATACAAATTGTTTAATTGTTTGTCAATGAGCAGGGGGTGAACAAAGGGTTCTGGGATATGCGAGGGGTTTGTATTGAGCGAAACATGATATAATGAGGGATAAAATAACACGGTTACTGCTCAAAGCCAACAAACAATCAACTGTAATGAAAACCAAATAAAACATCGTTGTAATCCAACCAAGACATTGCTACTTCCAACTGCTTCAACACATAATTTTTCTTGACTGTAATCAATTTTAGAACAGGGAGTGAAGAATGAATGTGGGAAGGCGATGGGGTTGTATTTAGTGAAAAGCGAAATAATGGTGGGGAATGAGAGTGAGTACTGTTCATAAAATTAATTAAGTAATCCATAACCATTATGAAAAAGAAAATACACCAACCAAATGACCATTGTGACCCAATAACAACTATTGTGTATGAACTAGTTCACTGTTCATAATCAAATATCTAACACAATGCCATCAACAAGACAATATGCATTCCACAAAAATCTGTAAGGGAGCCCTTTTCCTCTCATTTAATCATTTGACATTTTAAGACAATTTCCAAATCCATAACCAGTCATTTATTTCTACTTTGTTCAACATACAAATCAACCACTGCTCACACATTATTTCAATCATCAAGCACGACTCCAAGTCATGTTTGATTATGTCCTTTAATCCATTAATAATCAAATTTCAATGAGGTTATACTGTCACAACACCCATGCCTACATGATATTCATTAAACGTATATAGTGGATATTCAACATAATGACCCATATTAAAAGTGCAAAGACCTTGTCTTGCCATTTAGACCCAACAACAATCGACACTTCAACCTATGATATGTTGTGGAATACACAACCATTCGAAAAAACACAATGGTATTTATGTGTCTGTACAGGTCCAATTTTCCTTGAATCTAAAAATTCAAAATGCTGGGCTATCCATCCAATACAATGAGGCAGTAACATCATGCCCAATCTCACAACACTAGTCGATCAAAATGAAACAAAGACATGTTTAAAAACCGTGACCTTCTCTAATGGCGCAGTCAAATAATATCGATAACAAGTACAGTGGATAACCATGCCATAATGTAACATCCTGCTCTGGCGCACTTACGAAACTTATTCTTTGAGGACACTTGCTCGCAAGTGATCTGGATTATATGATGATAAAACTTTTTTCATTATGATGCGTTAAGTTATATGATAGGATGTTTTACTACCTTGATGTAGACAGGTGCTGCTGACTCAGTTTCTTTGAGTGTGCAGGGTTTCGGACCTTGAGGATGCAGAGGCATCAGTGGAACTTCCTTGGACTCCAGATTGAGTCAGGAAGTGGGCTATTTGAGTT
>ML819572.1:32758-49612 GCA_009831015.1 Picea engelmannii
TGGGAAACCGGGCTTGAGCGTTGCTTATGTGTCATGGAGGTCCTAACCTTGCAGGGTAGGACGGGCGGGAGGTCAGTCGTATTTTAGCAGTCAGTTTTACTTGTCATGTGATCTTCATTTATGCATGTAGTTACGTATCGTGCATCCTGGTCATATTCTTGTGTTCATCCTGGTTGTTTCCTTGTACATACGCACTCACACACTTCTAAAAACAAAAAAAAAATAAAAAAAATTTGCACCTGTCACTAGAATGGTTGTCGTAACGAGGCAGTTTGCAAAGACCTTGTCTTTCCATTTAGACCCAACAACAATCGACACTTCAACCTATGATATGTTGTGGAATACACAACCATTCGAAAAAACACAATGGTATTTATGTGTCTGTACAGGTCCAATTTTCCTTGAATCTAAAAATTCAAAATGCTGGGCTATCCATCCAACACAATGAGGCAGTAACATCATGCCCAATCTCACAACACTAGTCGATCAAAATGAAACAAAGACATGTTTAAAAACCATGACCTTCTCTAATGGCGCAGTCAAATAATATCGATAACAAGTACAGTGGATAACCATGCCATAATTACCACGATGCAACATTCCCATTTGAAAATTTTAAACAAATAGTCACAGTATCATTAACTCAACCTATCATGCTAAGCTATCAATTCAATACAAAGAGGCATAAAAAATATTTCTCAAATTAATCAAATTGCAACCAAACAATACTATGTAAAAAGTTGTGCCCATACTTGATGACACAATCAAATAACCATAAGGCATACAGTGGATGGAATTTTCCATAGTTCTCCCGGTTGCAATAACCCTTTGGCCAAAAAACACATAGTTATAGTGATCATTTACTCAAGGTGTCGGAACACCACACATACAAATGCATAACGTGTGAAACATCATTAAACAATTGTAACTAATGCTAAGTTAACATCTCAATAACTTCAATGCAAAAGACAGTGAATCCGTATCAACATCAATCGTCAATCAACCAACTTCAATGTTGAGCCTATTACTTGGACTATCATAATAATCAACAACCTGACCTAACATGATGTAGGAATGCCACACATACCCATGCATCGACATGAAGTGATGCTGTGACTTACATAATTAAAAACAATGTTGGGTTATCAATTCATTTAAACATAAGGAGTGTGACTGTGTATTTGATTTGTCCAATTAACCATGTAGAGATTATACATTATAATAACACATGCAGTGACTAGATACCAAAACCAACACCATTGTCACATAATCAACTAGACGAGCTTGTAATCAACTTTGTCGAAAATACATACAATCTACAATAACCAACAGTAAACCCGACAGGCCATGATGGTCTTCTCTATCAACCCTCAGACTTGAGGAGTAAAGGTTTTTCTCTGTGGCCAACACAGAGAGTCTAGAGTTGACTCTTCTCAATGGTGAAAACCTCCGATACCCACGGTGTATATACAAAAAACACCACAATTTACTTCATGGACAGGGTGATGAATCCTGTGACAGTAGAGGTTATGAACATAGGAACAAGGATCCATTTTGGCCTTGTAACGATACTTAGCACACACATGGTATAACCCGTGTGGCTCTCCATTCAACCAACTACAAAGTTGAGGTGGAAACAAGGTCGAGAAGAAGCAATATAACCCATTGCGCAACCATTAGTAACGAAAACAACCCAATGCCCAAGTGAACAATGTGCAGTGACACAAAGTGCTTCCAACCATTAAACCCCATAAAATCCAAATAGTGGGTATGGTGGCACGAAAAGCGTGAAGACAACGAGCCAGACAAGACCAACAAAACCCTTCAACTAAAACCAACAAGGATGAAAGAGAGCCTTTACGACTGCTAAGGCTCAGAACGACCAACAACACTATGTCTTCAAACATTATTGCAGAGAAAGCCATCAATGATTCAATCCAAAGAAAATCACAATTTCACACAGTTGCCATACTTAAGGAAAAAAAAACCCATACATTTGAGCCAATATCCATTTCATAAACAGAGCAGGCTCATGGATGGCCAAGAAAAGACATACTTGTAATCAAAACACGTTAAAACATGAGCTGGCCGAGCGGTTCCTCTCTTCTCGAAAGTTAGAGCCTAACCACAAAAACACATTTTGAACAATAGCCCGACTAGGGTGGTGGCTAGTGGAAATAGTAAGGGTGACGTACAGTAAATGCACGTAGCCTCCATCCCCAGTCCATTAACTCATTAGTACACACCAACCATTAATCCATTAACCATTCATTTAAACCAAGCATTGGAATTAACATCTTTCATTTGTCAAACACACCACCCACATCATATCTAACTTATTCCATAACGTAAATAAACCATATTCCATATAACTCAACAAATTGCATAACCATTAGCTTATTTCTAGGTTTAATAACGACCATTTAAATTCCAATGCATGTATAGTAGTATGTTTGCATAGTTTAATTTCTTTGTATTTTGTTGCATTGATTTCATTTCTTTCCAATTGCTTGTATGTGTTGTTGCTAACATGTTTTTTGTGCATGTATCCTAGTAATAGATCCCATAACAGATAGCAGTGATAACAAAGGATAACATAGGCTTTTGTAAAATAAAACTTGAGCCTAGAGCAACAAAAAACAAAACAGAACATGCCTTATCCATTGCCAATAAACAAAGATGTTATCACCATGAAAGAAATGTCGAACAATAGCACAACATAAAAAAAGAACCAGACCCGATCTCCAATCTACAAGGGGGTCCCACCTACTAATATTATTTATCTTTTATAATAATAGGCTTTAGCAACACTTTGCGGGAAAAAAATCGTTGCGATTTTAATCATCAACAAACTGGAAGAAGAAAAGTAATTCAGAATTCAAGAAGAAGGGGTTTAAACCCTCAAGATTTAAGAACCATGGGAAAATTTCTAATATGATCCTTCCTACTAAAAGTGTATATCAACAAAATTTCCCATCTCAGAGTGGTAATAAACTCTTTGGAGCAGCCCTAGGCAAGACTGATAACACAGAGTGAGAACCCTTGAAATGTTGGGGCTGTGGATAAGAACATCTGTTGAGAGGCTATCCACATAGGAAACACGCCAATAGGAGGGTCTACAACATCCAGGAGGCTACCATAGTCAATGATGTGGCTAGTAGCATGCCACCAATTTATGCAACCTTGGATAATAGACAAGCTGACCACCAAGCTTCAGTGGTGGAGATGGAAGGTATGATTTCCAACCATCTAGTTTCCGTTTTAATTGACTTGGTTCTAATATGAGTTATGTTTCTTCTCAAATTGTTGATAAATATAAATTGTAGCAAGTAAAACATGTTAAATCATGGCTAGTACAACTAGCCACTGGAACCAAAAGAAAGGTAATAGAGGTCATACCAGCATTCCAATTCATTATGAATGGATTACCCACCCGAGAAACCCTAAACATGATCCCTTTAGGATCCTATGACTTGCTGATTGGCATGGACTGGTTGGATTCCCATAAAACCAAATTGGATTGTTACAATAAAACTTTGGAGTGTGAAGATGAAGAAGGGAGAAAAATAACCCTACAAGGAATTCAAAATCCTGTCTCAGTGAGACAAATATAAAACCTTCAAGTGAAGAAGTATTGCAGAAAAGGATGTCCTTTGTATGCAATACAAGTGTCGAAATTGTTTAAGAACAATAAACCAATCCTAGAGGACCATCCCATATTAAGATAATATAAAGATGTGTTTCTAGAAGAGGTACCAGTTATACCTTCAAGAATAGATATTGATTTTTCAATAGAACTTGTACGAGGAGCGGTGCCAGCATCTAGAAAACCCTATATAATGAGTACACCAGAGCTAGTTGAGATCAAAATACAACTAAAGGAGATGTTGGAAAAAGGATACATTCGTCCTATTGTGTCTCCATGGGGAGCACTAGTATTATTTGTTAAAAATAAGGATGACACACTCAAGTTGTGCATATACTATAGACAACTCAATAAGATGACTATTAAGAATAAGTATCCCTTGCCAAGGATCAATGACTTGTTTGACCAATTAAAGGGTGATAAAATTTTCTCCAAGATTGACATGAGGTCTGGATACCATAAAGTACAAATTAAGGATGAATACATCCACAAAACAACCTTTAGGACAAGATATGGGCAATATGAATTTGTGGTGGTGCCATTTGGGCTTACTAATGCACCAACCACTTTTATGTTCTTAATGAATAATGTAATCGGTAAGTTCTTGGATAGATTTGTGTTGGTTTTAATTGATGATATCCTAATATATTCTAAGAGTAGTTAATAACATGAAGAACATCTCCAGTTAATGGTTCAAGTGCTAAGAGAACACCAACTCTATGCTAAGTTTAGTAAGTGTGACTTTTTCTAGAAACAAGTCCATTAATTAGGCCATGTTATTTCTGAAGAAGGAGTGGCAATTGATCATGACAAGATCAAATCCATTATATATTGGCCTACCCAAATCCATTATAGATCCTTTATGGGCCTAACAGGATACTATAGAAGGTTCATAAAGGGATTTTCCAAGATAATTTGCCCAATCACCTCCCTTTAGAAAAAGGGAGTTAAATTCATTTGGACGTTAGAATGTGAAGACAGATTCCAAAAATTGAGATACCTTCTAACCAATTCACTTATGCTGAATATTATAGACCGAAACAAGGAATTCCTTGTGTGTATAGATGCCTGGAAGGAAGGGTTCAGAGGATTCCTTATTGAAGAAGGACATGTGATTTTCTACCAATCGAGATAATTGAATGAGCATGAGATCAATTATGTGACCCACGATTTGGAATTGACTTCCATAGTGCATGCTTTAAAAATGTAGATATATTACCTCCTAGGTAGAATATTTGTGCTTATGACAAACCATAGTGGGTCGAGGTATTTGTTTTATCGACCAAAACTCAATGCTAGAAAAGCTAGATCGATGGTTCTTCTTAGTGAGTTTGATTTTGAAATAAAACATATTAAAGGAAAATAAAATAGGGTGGATGATTCCCTTTGTAGAATCATGAAAGTGATTCACTTGGTCGCTGTAAGCACCTGTGAATCAAACGTCAAGGAAAGGGTCAAAAGTTCACAAGAAAAATATGCATTTTTCAAGAGAGTGAAATCATACCTAGAGAAAGATCCCACATGGATGAAGTATGAGGGTTATCAATTGATGAATGATGGCTTGCTAACCTACAAAGGTAGGTCATCTATTCCAAATTGTGATGACCTGAAGAGGTTCATAATGGATGAACTACACAAAATACCATATACCGGTCAACCTGGTTATCAAAAAATGATCACAACCAATAGGAAACAATTTTATTGGCCCGAACTGAAAAATGACATAGTTGATTACTTAGATAAATGTCTAGAATGCCAACAAGTTAAGGCAAAGCACCATCATCCAATAGGGATATTGCAACCCCTACCAATCCCAAAATGGAAATGGGGAACCATGTCCATGGATTTCATCACATGGTTACCAAAATCAACCAAACAAAATGATGCCATCATGGTAGTTGTGGATAAACTGAGCAACGATGCTCACTTTATTATTGTCAAATAAACTTGCAAGGAAATAGATATTTCCAGTATTTTCATCAAATAAATATTTAGATTGCATGGCGTGCCTAAGGAAATCATATTCGACAAAGATACAAAATTTACTTCAAACTTTTGGAAGTCTCTGTTTGCTTGTTTTGAAACTAAATTGCTATTTAGTACAACCTATCACTCTCAAACTGATGGGAAGACAGAGAGGTTAAAACAAGTGTTAGAGGACATGTTAAGGATGCATGTAATGCATCAAACCAAGAAGTGGGAAGACTACATACCACTGGTAGAGTTTTCTTATAACAATGGCTATCAAGAGTCATTGAAGATGGGCCCTTTTGAGGCCCTCTATGGTAGACAATGAAATATTCCAATCAGCTGTAATAACCTAGTAGACATAATTACGATCGGGCCGGATATGCTAAAGGAAATGGAACAACAATTATTTAAGATAAAACTGAATTTGAAAATAGCTCAGGATAGACAAAAAAGCTATGCAAACAGAAAAAGGACTCCTAGAGAGTTCAAAGCAGGGGATCATGTGTATCTCTGAGTTAGGAGCATAAAAAGTTCCTTGAGAATGGAAGCTTGTGCCAAGATGGCACCTCGGTATTGTGGACCCTTTGAAATTTTGGATAAAGTGGGACTTGTAGCATATAGACTAGCACTTCCTTCGACACTGAAGGCACATAATGTTTTCCATGTTTTGTTACAAAAGAAATATGTACATGATTCTAATCATATAATTGATTGACCCGTGATTCAATTGGAACCAGAGGAAGAATTCCTACCAGATCCACAATGCATAATAGATAGGAAGGAAATCCCACTCAGGAACATAACCATTGCAAAGGTCAAGGTGTAGTGGAAACACTTTGGTCCAGATGAAGCTACATGGGAAATGGAGGATGCCATGAAAAAGGCATACCCATTTTTGTTTACTTCTGTACATATAGAGCACATCGACAGGTAAAACATCGAGGACAATGTTCCTTTAAAGGGGAGGGGATTGTAATACCCCTATTTCCCCCATATTGTAAATATAACTATAACTTGTCAATAGACTATGGGAAGACTAAATATGTGTGGATGTTGGAATTATTGAACCTTTTTGCTATAAAAGGTAATGTATGTATTTTTGTTATTAAATAAAATGGACAGTGTTGCATAACTGTTGAAGGGGTTTTTCAAGGTAGATCGTGATGCTATGAGAGATATGGTGAGGGGAACCAAAAATGTTTGAGATGACCCCCACCAGACCAGTACCTTACTGGATTTAAATTACTTAGACCGAAAACTGTCCTCTGACCCAGAAATAAGTTACTAGTGAGGTTGGTAGTTGGGAAGTCCTCCTTAAGAGTTAATGGGGATATGGGAAAAGTACCCATCTAAAATACTTCCTGACCTAACCATGAAATGGGGATTTAGACCCATGTAATCTTGCTGAGGAAGGAAAGAAAAGAAAGGAATTCATGGGCAGAGGGGATTGAGAAGAAGATAAGTCTAGGGACCATTTTCTGAAGAGGGAGTGTGTGTGTAGCTCTCTGGTTCGTAAGAGAACTGAAAGATGAGTTTTTTCTAGGTACATGAAGTTTTTGGAAAACGTCTTCATTCCAAGATGATAAAATGGGTTGCAAGAAGATGAGTGACTGAGGAAGCACTCATCGCAGACCCCCTTTCTTGGTAGAGGGAGAAACGATCTGCTAAATTCCCGTGGGAAGAGGAGAGCGATATCTGTTCCTGGTTGTTGCTAAACGAGAAGGAAGAGTCTCTCTTAGTACATCATGATCTAGCTAGGGGGTCTCCAATAGTAAATCTGTCCAGGAGTGGTTGTGCCTACGGTTGGGTGGAAACGAGCACCCCTCTAAGTAGTTGCTTCACTATCTAGTTTCTTGATAAGTATTCTTATATTATGTGTACTAGAATTGAAATGATGGTTGAATGTCTATGTCTATGACTAAAATTTGCATTGTATGATTAATGTAGAAATTCTTATTGTTTTCTTATGAACCCTTGCATTTGAATGGTTTTTGTTTGCTTCAACTTGGCAGTTGGAGAGATATGAGGCACGGGTCTTCAAATGAATTTAGGAATACATTTACAATTTATGTATTGGTTGGAAAATCCTTAAGGGAATTTTCCCAATGATTGATTTTATAATGTAAAATTCAGGGTAGAGTTCGCTAGAACGCCTCAGTCATGTCGACCCCTCAAATTTACCTTCACGGGTTATTAAATTATAGCTATGTGGAGGGAGGGTGCCTCCTTCAAACCATTTGTTTGTGCAACCAAGGGTTCATGTCCATGGACCTAACCAAATCATAGCGAAGTGCTAAGTGTGTAGCCCCGAGACTTGTCAAAAGATCCATATGACCAAGACCTTGGAACCCTTCACTAGGGCTGAAAGGAGTTGAGCTATTTTGGCTTCAAAACTCTAGGAGTTCGGAGCTCTGGGATGCTATGAATTTCCAACCTTCGAAACCAACCGAAGGAAACCTACTGGTGTGGTTATTGGCAAGGTTGGCTGACATATTGCGATTTCCTTAACTGTGACCATCAGATTTGTCCCATCGATAAAACCCGATTCACTTTCCGGTTGTGAAGTGATGAGAATCATAGATTCGAGGACATTCATGATGTTTCTCGACCGTTGGATCTACGTCGTGGTCTATCCGACATTGACCACTATGGGTGAAAAGGAGTGTTAAATGGGTGGAACCCTCGAACGTTTAACTCACGAAGTGATGGGAATCGTTGATTTGAGGATGCGTCAGGATTCCTCTTGACCATTGGATCTAGACCGTGGTTAGCTCGACACTGACTACTCCGGGAGTAAAGAGGAAATTACACAGTGGATCCCCCAAACACTGAAGACACGAAGCAATGGAGGACATAGATATATGGATCTATGTGGACCCATTTCGACCATGGGATATAAGGGGTATTGGGAGGTTTCTAGCGGAAGTTCAGACTTTGGAGCTTTGAGAGATTTTGTAGGTAGGAGAGTTAAGAGGCTCCTGGAGGTTGTCCGTCCAGAGTGACGTGGCATGCTGACGTCACCTAGGGTGACATGGACCCATGTTCAGCATGCCACATGTCACCTTGATTCGTTCTTTGTACATACCTTATATGCCAATTGGAACGTGACACGTGTCACCCATTAATGGGGTTACATGTCATCTCTTCCCCTTGACACGTTTCAACCCCATGTACATTGTTAGCTTGGACCAATAGATGGTGGAATACCCCAGGGCATTAGGAGTTCAGAAAACTTGGGAAATTGGGGCATTGGGGTTAATTGACTGAAGGCCCATACCTACCTGTCCTTGCCTCTACATTTAATGTGCCACCACGTGTAAGTGTGGACCCTTTAAGAATCCAAGAATTCATAACTCTAGAGGTTTGGAGTGGTGCGATTGGATGAGTCAAAATGGGTCGAAGGCCCAGATTTACTTTCCCGCTCCTCCAGGCTGTCAGAAAATTTAAATATAATTAATTAAATGAAAAGGGACCCTCTCCAGGACTCTGACATTCGAGAGATTTGGGTTCATGAGCACATGATGAGAAATTTCTCTGAATTCGGAAGACTTAGGCACTAATTAATATTAATGAATCCAAGTTCCTTGGAGATTTTGGTAAAGAGTGGGATTTTGTTGTGTCAATGGTTAATTAACCTACTATACCTATAGGAGCTAGACAAATGTCAACTCCGGGTTGGAAGAGTCTTCATATACCATGATTATGTGTAATTCCGAGTGATAGGGAGCCATGTGGCCATAAGAGACTCCAGTTAATGAAGGCTTAAATAACCTTGAAGGGCCATAACTTGCATTCCAGAGCTTGGATTTGAGCATGGTAGTAGTCGTTGGGAAGTTCTTGCCGAGCAGAAGGTGATGGAGGTCTCGGGAATAGGATCCGAGATGATTGAGAAAAGTGAAATTTTGATACCCCATCCCTTAAAAAGGTACTTTAGGGGTTGGGTGTGTTACAAAAAATTGCATAATTATGAAGTAATAACAATAATGACTTGAAAACCATGACATGATAGTAACAAGAAATTTTATAGTAATGACCTTTGTAATGTCATGTAATTCAAACGAAAGGTCCAAATACATAAGGAAAATTTAACCATTGTTCATAATTTTAAGTCATGATAAGGATTGTGACCATTAGGACTAAGACCAAAGTAAGTAATGTCTTGATTATTCATCGAACTCTAGTTCTCTAGCTCATGCTCATATGAGATCATTCATTTTTGAAATATTATCAAACAGTATTAGGAAAACAAGAACAAGTGTATAAAAGTAATAATAAATCTATTCTTGGATTCCATTGTTGAATCATGATGATAATAAGAGTTTTCATTAATTAATCAACATCGAAGACCTAAAAAAAAAAACATGTTATGAAACCATTTTCTAATCATTGAAAGGCATTACAAAATCCTTCATACTCTTGTTTTGAATTTTCATGTCAAAAATCAAGAAATTAAAAATTAAAAATAATCGATATAAGAATGAAGAACCAATGTTAAAGTCACTTTCAATAGTTAGGATATTCAATGTAATAATGTATAGTGGCAACATTTAAATCACAAAATATTCACACAATTCAAAGAAAACCACTCAAATAAGAAAAAATATGAAAAAGATAAAATGACTATCAGAAGACCAAAGATCCAACCAATACAATTTTGTGAAGTTATTACATTACAATCCAATCATCACAACAAAATAATCCATAACATAATATTCTTGGATCAAGTAAGATAGAGTCGGATGTCATGAAAGCGATATTTTTCGAATGGTCAAGGGGTTCTCCTTTAATTTTTACAAAAAAATCAAGGCGGACTATTGGGAGTCCAACACGGGGCTTTTCTTATCGAATCCAACACATTTCTATGAGAGTATGAACTAGATTTGCACCCTGTTCCTATTTACATAATTGATAGGTGACTTAGCACTCAACAGATGACAAAATATCATTAGTATCTGATTTAGTAACTTCCCTTTTGTTCAATGTCAACAACAATCATCACACAGAGGGATTCATGCGATACCTTGTTTTCCATCTGACCCCATTGGTGGATTCCTTGAATTTTTTAGTAGTCTCCATTATTGAATAATATTCATAGAGTCTCTGTCGTGCATTATTCCCACTGGTGCATGCTAGATTTGTACCTTGGTGTGTTGTTTTTCCAAGTCGTTCCAAATATTTGGCCTTCTTCTACCCCTCGTGTTGGATGCTGGAGGATTCCTTAATGCCTTCCTTCCTGCAGATCTATTCCTATAAAATTCAACACATCTTGCTTTGGGACATGGATCTAGAGTTATTTCTAGTACCTTGGGGCTTGCAGTCATCAATGGCAAGCTCCCTCGCTATTGACCATGGGAATACATCAATGTTCCCTGCTCGATAGATTCTACCAGGTGTTTGACACCAACTAATTTATTCACACTTGTTAGATTGTACCATGGTACCTTAATGCCCATTATCATCATCGGTGCATCATCTCACATTTTTTAATGATATACATCAATGACCAATAATCAAACAACGTCTCACTATGTTCAACCCCAACACATCTATTTACATGGTGTAGACTCATACCATGATATATCATTATCAAGACTTCGAGTGAAGTACGAACATCACATTTTTTGTGCTTCTACATGGCATATTGTACCACCCCTGATACATTGGTACTTGCAGAGGATCAACTTGTTCAATCCATTGACTCCAAATATCCTCTGATTTTGATTTTGAGACATAGCTCCACTGTGTATCTATTCGTGGCTATGATCTATTTTTGTGTGGATCCACTATGCATTCCTCATGGCCACGATTTCTACTTTATATATCACATGGATCCACCTTATATTGTTCGCGGTCATGGATATCAGTCATACTTTCATATATTCCATGGATTCGTAGTGCAGTTGATTTGGAAACCATACTTACATCACTCCTAAGCATGGGTATGCTCGACTTGGGAAGAGAATACTCTTACTTGATCTCTACTAACGATTTATGTTCTTGAATCAGTTGTTCGAGAAATTTAATTGGCTCTCCTTCATTGCATCCTTTCCTCTCAGAGTTATAAAGTATTTCGGTCATCAATTTCCCTGATGATCTCATACATTAGGGGGGCATCTGTTATACCACAATTCGCCACATCATTTGCATTTGTGATATGGCTTAGTCCTTTTCCCTAGCTTGCAAATCTAAATCCCGTCCTCCTGCACCAGACTCATCTAAAAGACATTTTTGTTTCCATCTGTTGGTCACCAATGTGTAAACCATGGATGTTCGTGCCTCACTAGTGTGCAACTCACAGATGCCCTCCAAAAATATGAAAAAATAAAACAATCCACATTTTTGGGCATGTTTTTCAATTGGATGCATTCCCAAACTCCCCTGAGCCCATACACAACGTAATTCAACCACCTCAACCCCTTGAGGATGGTATAAAGACACCTTTGAGAGCATGGATGAGGGGGGAAACCTAGGTGTGATATTGTGCTGATGAATTTGCAAGCTTCCCTATTTCCTTTAATCCTCTAAGCAACATCCCTTTGTTTTGGAACTTTCTTTCCAATACTCCTTATTCTTCCTTATATGACCATAGGGTGTGTTTCTATCCCTTTTAGGTCATCAGAAGAAGGGCCATCTTGCCGATTTGATGCTTGAAGGACTAGTGGAGGAACTTGGGGGGGTTGGCTTCGAGGCAGTGCCAATGGTTCAAGTATGGTTGTACCTACCCACTTTTACCGTTTTCAATTAAAAAGTTCTCTTTCCCTCCCTACATCTGCAAATTAATTGCAATATGTTGATATATGTTAGTTTTCTTCATGTACTTTAATATTTGAACATTATATGTATGATTCAACTTCATAACTACCTTGTTGTAACACATACTTGGTTTTCTTTTGGAAGTTTACACCGGTGATCAGAAGCAACATCAAAGGTGGAGAGTGAGGATTGACATCAAATGTAGGATAAAAGGTTTGAGGCCTCTCTCTCTGTCTCTCCTCAAAGTAGTTATTTTATCATAGCATTGTTGTGTGTGAGGGTAAGTTCTGTCTTTTATATATGGTCTCGCTCTACTGTGACATGACCCAAGGTCACAGGGGAAAAATACTGTAACAAATATGCAAGGAATACCATCTTTGATAACCAATCGACATCCATAAAGACTATATCATCATTTCATTGCATTATTGATATGCTTGTCAGGAAATTGATGAAGATGGATTCTCATGGATAAAATTAATGGGAAAATTTGTTTGCAAACTATACTGCTTATTGGTCAATTTAACAATGGCACAACAAACATAACCTGTTATGTATTTATCCATGATAGTTAGATCTAGTGGAGTAAGTACACATTTTTTGCAAGGTTTATATCAAGGTCTTGTGGACTTTGAAATTGCATATTAACATGGAGCAATGTACCTCCTAGATAATCTTATCACACTTTGATCTAGCTAAAACATTCAATTTTACAAGGAAAAATAGTAAGTTATTGCACAGTAATCAATTTGTGGGTTTCTCTAGAGGATATCAATATGTATTTGGACAAATATTTGATTTTTATTATAGTGGTACTACCAATCTTGTGTTCAATACTTATAGTGTGCATCATATTATGTCCCTAGAAGATTAGTTCGACATCCCTTCAAAACATTAGAAGTCAAGTTATAGCTGCAAGTGTTCCAATACCAGTTGATTGGGTTGAATTAGTATAATGTAAATTAATAGCAAAGGAAAGAGTAGTGGTTCCAATAGAAAGAATTTAAAAATAAACACCAATAGTGGAGAAAACAACAAATAAAGAATAGACAGTTCTAGTTGATTCAATAGTTGTAGTTCGACTTAATATGCGGGTCTCCAAAATAGTCAATAAATCACTAAATTGTGGTAAACTCAAATAATTTGTTGCATAATTTGAAGTTCTATGCTTATTCTTCATCACCGGATGGAACTATTGTAAGTAATTCATCCACTTCAACTATAACTCACTGAATTTTTGTTTTTGTTCGCATAAATGGAAATGGATTATGTTCAGAATAAGTAGTCATCTCCTCACCTAAGATGCAAATGTCACCATTGTTTCATAGCTTGAACAATTTCATAAATCTATTAGTCATAAGATAAATAATTCCCAATGTCATCCTTAAAGGATTCAAAGTGATATGAAACCGTATCTTTGTGTTTCCAAGGAACAACTTTGAGTGCATACATTGAGGCATCGGTATGGATTTCAAAGGGATAGTGAAAGTCACATAGTAGGATCAAGATTGGGATTGCGATAATATGCACTTAAGTTATTTGAATGATTTTTCATGTGTTGTGTTCCATATAAAGACCATTTTCTTGTCATTTATGTAAAATATAGCATGAAGGGGGTGTGTTACATGAGAGTAACTCGAGATAAATTTCAATAAAAATTCAATAAGACATAAAATATTTTCAATTCAATTATTTATTTTTGGAGTATGAAAACATTTAATGATCCATACCTTCTTTGGATCCACATGCATAATTGTGTCATCGATGATAAAGTTGAAGTACCTAATATGCTTCATGGAAAAACATACATTTCTCTATGTGAGCATAAAGATTGTGGTTACACATGGTCTTGAGAATTGAGGCTATGTGTCTAAGGCGCTCATCCCATATCGTACCAAATCCCAAACATCATTAATATATAAAACACAATATTTAACTATGGCTCCATACAATACCATTTATATAGTGTGTGAGAATCGTTGATGCATTGGTTAAGTGAAATGGCATCACCATCCACTCATACAACTTAACCTTACCTTTGAATGCTATCTCTAGCAACAATCTTTGATGACAAATACCTTATTTAGATCCATATGGACATTGTTTTCACCAACAATGAACAATCTTTGATGACAAATACCTTAGATCCATATAGACATTGTTTTCACCAACAATGAAGTTAAGGTACCTAACATGTTTCATGGTGAGCACATATTTCTTCAAGTTTGTATAGAGATTTTGTTATATAGGGTTTTCAAAATTGTTGCAATGTGTAGGAATATTGAAATAGGCAATTACATGAAGAATGCCAAATTCAAATCAAGCATTGTAGCACAAATAAACAAGTCATTGATATCTTTCCTAAGCCATTGAGGAAATAATTTCTTGAAAAGTTCATATAATTGTTAGGAATGAAAAATAATGAATTTTCATTAAGGGAGAGTGTTATAATTGGTAATGAGAGCGTTGAGATTGAAGAATATTTCGGTGAATAGTCTTGTTTCCTAGTGCATGCACAAATCAAACACATAGTGGTATTCGATAACTTGGCATGTCATCATATTTAGAGTCTTTTAACAAGGGTGAATTCCCTTTTGTCAACAATTATGGCTCGACCAATGCTAGTTTATGAGTTTTATTATATAAATGCAAAATGCATTCCTACAACTACTCCAATATAGGTTATCCTAGATAGGAAGATAGAGTAAACATGTATGAAATCAATAGAAATAAGTGCAAGTAATAAATATGAAGAAATTCATTTCTTTATTAATTACAAAAGCTTCTAAATAACTAACAACCAATCAAGGTAAAGCTATAATTATAATTTACAATTATATGTGTGTTAGCACCATTAAAACACAAAAAAAATTAGGAATAGACAAAAGCTAGAAAGGAGAAAAATATATAGCGTAGAACATCCAATATTACAATACTTTTTGAATATTATCAACAATAAAGAATAAATAATAGTCTAATAAATCTCATAACACCATAAATCCTTCCAAAATATATGGCAAGATTCTTTATTAACAGTGAATCCATAATCCATAACAAGATTCTTTATTAATAGTGAATTTATATTATACTATTAAGCCAACAACCTTTTCTCCTTAATATCCATTTTAAGGAATTATATATTAAGCCAACAACCTTTTCTCCTTAATATCCATTTTAAGGAATTATATAAAAGGGGGAGCATGGAGAAGCCAAAGTGATTTGATTGTGTGGCTCTTCACATTCCCACTTCAGTCGTCGAATTTTGTCCCCTTTTCATTAATTTTAACATTCATATAAGCTTCCCAAATTTCATGCAATGTTTGAATATTTTGAGCATTTGATTAACTTTTTTGTTCAAGTAATACTTCACATAAGGCCATGCCATGTACAATTTGTCCAAGCCTTTCTTTAATGTGGCCAAAAAATAATTTATTAGACTTACTTCTTTAAAATAGGTAGTGATGTATTTTTTAAGATTTGTTTTTTTTTAATGAGAGAGACATGTTTGATTGCATGCATATCCATTCTTTGACCTTTTCCCAAAGTTTTCATCACTTTTTCTTAAGGCTTGAATGTGTTTGCTTCCCCAAATGAAGGCAAATTGAATTTTTGTGTGAAGGCAAATTGAATTTTTGTGTGATCTTCTCATCTATTTTTCACCATTGCTATCATTTGTTGAAAATTTCATGAACTTTCTTATCCATATTTAAGCATGAAAATTTTCAACCTACTTCAAGGCATAAGTTATCCCCTTCACTCATTTTGGGAATGTCTAGAGGAGCATTTCTGTAAACTTGTTGCCATTCCTTCACAAGATCAAAACATCTATTTTATTTCTCTTAACTTGCTTTCTAATAATATACTTTGTTAGTGAGAGAAAGTAATTCCACACATTGGCCTTGAAGACCCCGAAGTTTATCATAAAGTCTCCTTTGTATTATGTCCAACTCATCTTGTATTTCTAGAGCACAATTTACAAACACCTCAACACTTCCCTTCTATGCCTTATAATATTTCAACCTAGTTTTATATGAACTCTACCATTTTCTTGTATTCATCCATATCTCTTTTCGTGATAAGCATATCAGATTGGTTTACCTTTGTTCTTGCAACTCCAGCTAAAGCCATTTCTATTGGATCCGTCTTCTCTACATTTAGTGTTAGGATATTTAGACACTAAGGAGTTAGATAAGATCAACTTGGTGTAATGTGTTTTTAGGTGAAAGTGTGTTTCTTTATTGTGTTTATTTAGTATGCATTAGTATACATTTGTAGTTATGTAATCTGATGGTCACGATATATTCTAGAAATATATTGATATGAAAATTCATATTCTCCTCGATCTTAATGACTATATTGATCTGTGTCTTAACACGTGATTGGTCCATGATCTCTATTTAAAGCGCATAAAGGGTCATTTGTTGATGATTGATTGTGAGAAACTATTACATACACTTTTTTTTTTTTTTTTTAATTAATAAATT
>ML819572.1:49662-67947 GCA_009831015.1 Picea engelmannii
CTCTCTCTCTCTCTCTCTCTCTCTCTCTCTCTCTCTCTCTCTCCTCAAAGTAGTTATTTTATCATAGCATTGTTGTGTGTGAGGGTAGGTTTTGTCTTTTATATATGGTCTCGCTCTACTGTGACATGACCCAAGGTCACAGGGGAAAAATACCGTAACAAATATGCAAGGAATACCATCTTTGATAACCAATCGACATCCATAAAGACTATATCATCATTTCATTGCATTATTGATATGCTTGTCAGGAAATTGATGAAGATGGATTCTCGTGGATAAAATTAATGGGAAAATTTGTTTGCAAACTATACTGCATATTGGTCAATTTAACAATGGCACAACAAACATAACCCATTATGTATTTATCCTTGATAGTTAGATCTAGTGGAGTAAGTACACATTTTTTGCAAGGTTTATATCAAGGTCTTGTGGACTTTGAAATTGCATATTAACATGGAGCAATGTACCTCCTAGATAATCTTATCACACTTTGATCTAGCTAAAAAATTCAATTTTACAAGGAAAAATAGTAAGTTATTGCACAGTAATCAATTTGTGGGTTTCTCTAGAGGATATCAATATGTATTTGGATGTATTTGGACAAATATTTGGTTTTTATTATAGTGGTACTACCAATCTTGTGTTAAATACTTATAGTGTGCATCACATTATGTCCCTAGAAGATTAGTTCGACATCCCTTCAAAACATTAGAAGTCAAGTTATAGCTGCAAGTGTTCGAATACCAGTTGATTGGGTTGAATTAGTATAATGTAAATTAATAGCAAAGGAAAGAGTAGTGGTTCCAATACAAAGAATTTAAAAACAAACACCAATAGTGGAGAAAGCAACAAATAAAGAATAGACAGTTCTAGTTGATTCAATAGTTGTAGTTCGACTTAATATGCGAGTCTCCAAAATAGTCAATAAAGCACTAAATTGTGGTAAACTCAAATAATTTATTTCATAATTGGAAGTTCTATGCTTATTCTTCATCACTGGATGGAACTATTGTAAGTAATTCATCCACTTCAACTATAACTCACTGAAATTTTGTTTTTGTTCGCATAAATGGAAATGGATTATATTCAGAATAAGTAGTGATATCCTCACCTAAGATGCAGATGTCACCATTGTTTCATAGCTTGAATAATTTCATAAATCTATTAGTCATAAGATAAATAATTCCCAATGTCATCCTTAAAGGATTCAAAGTGATATGAAACCATATCTATGTGTTTCCAAGGAACAACTTTGAGTGCATACATTGAGGCATCAGTATGGATTTCAAAGGGATGGTGAAATTCACATAGTAGGATTAAGACTGGGATTGCGATAATATGCACTTAAGTTATTTTAATGATTTTTCATGTGTTGTGTTCCATATAAAGGCCAATTTCTTGTCATTTATGTGAAATATAGCATGAAGGGGGTGCGTTACATGAGAGTAACCCCAGATAAATTTCAATAGAAATTCAATAAGACATAAAATATTTGCAATTCAATTATGTTTTTTTGGAGTATGAAAACATTTTATGACCCATACCTTCTTTGGATCTACATGCATAATTGTGTCATCGATAACAAAGTTGAAGTACCTAATATGCTTCATGGAAAAACATACATTTCTCTATGTGAGCATAAAGATTGTGATTACACATGGTCTTGAGAATTGAGGCTATGTGTCTAAGGTGCTCATCCCATATCGTACTAAAACCCAAAACATCATTAAGATATAAAACACAATATTTAACTATGCTTATCCATACAATACCATTTATACAATGCGTGAGAATCATTGATGCATTGGTTAAGTGAAATGGCATCACCATCCACTCATAAAACTTAATCTTATCTTTGAATGCTATCTCTAGCAACAATCGTTTATGACAAATACCTTATTTAGATCCATATGGACATTGTTTTCACCAACAATGAAGTTAAGGTACCTAACATGTTTCATGGTGAGCACATATTTCTCCAAGTTTGTATAGATATTTTGTTATATAGGGTTTTCAAAATTGTTACAATGTGTAGGAATATTGAAGTTTACATTCATTATTTAAGGCAATTGCGTGAAGAAGGCCAAATTCAAATCAAGCATTGTAGCACAAATAAACAAGTCATTGATATATTTGCTCAGACATTGAGGAAAGAACTTCTTGAAAAGTTTATATAAATGTTAGGAATGAAAAATAATGAATTTTCTTTAAGGGAGAGTGTTATAATTGGTAATGAAAAATATGCGTGCCAAATTGTTGAGAGCCTTGAGATTGATGAATATTTCGGTGAATAATCTTGTTTCCTAGTGCATGCACAAATGAAACACATAGTGGTATTCGAGAACTTGGCACGTCATCATATTTAGAGTCTGCTAACAAGGGTGAAATCCCTTTTGTCAACAATTATGGCTCGACCAATGCTGGTTTACGAGTTTTATTATATAAATGCAAAATGCATTCCTACAACTACTCCAATATAGGTTATCCTACATAGGAACATGTATGAAATCAATAGAAATAAGTGCAAGTAATAAACATGTAGAAATTTTTTCTTTATTAATTACAAAAGATTCTAAATAACCAACAACAAACCAAGGTAAAGCTATAGTTATAATTGAAAGTTACAATTATATGTGTGTGTGTTAGGACCATTAAAACACAAAAAAATTCGGAACAGACAGAAGCCAGAAAGGAGAAAAATATATAGCATGGAACATCCAATATTACAATACTTTTTGAATATTATGAACAATAAAGAATAGTCTAATAAATCTCATAACACCATAAATCTTTTCAAAATATATGGCCAACAAGAGATTCTTGAGTGAATTTATATTATACTACTAAGCCAACAACCTTTTCTCCTTAATATACATTTAAAAAAATTATATAAAAGGGGGAGCATGGAGAAGCCAAAGTGATTTGATTGTGTGGCTCTTCACATTCCCACTTCAGTTGTCGAATTTTGTCCCCTTTTCATTAATTTTAACATTCATATAAGCTTCCCAAATTTCATGCAATGTTTGAATATTTTGAGCATCTTTTTTGTTCAAGTAATACTTCACATAAGGCCATGCCATGTACAATTTGTCCAAGCCTTTTCTTTAATGTTGCCAAAAAATAATTTATTAGACTTACTTCTTTAAAATAGGTAGTGATGTATTTTTTAAGATTTGTTTTTTTAATGAGAGAGACATGTTTGATTGCATGCATATCCATTCTTTGACCTTTTCCCAAAGTTTTCATCACTTTTTCTTAAGGCTTGAATGTGTTTGCTTCTCCAAATGAAGGCAAATTGAATTTTTGTGTGATCTTCTCATCTATTTTCCATCATTGCTATCATTTGTTGAAAATTTCATCAACTTTCTTATCCATATTTAAGCATGAAAATTTCCAACCTACTTCAAGGCATACGTTATCCCCTTCACTCATTTTGGGAATGTCTAGAAGAGCATTTATGTAAACTTGTTGCCATTCCTTCACAAGATCGAAACATCTATTTTATCTCTCTTAACTTGCTTTCTAATCATATACTTTGTTAGTGAGAGAAAGTAATTCCACACATTGGCCTTGAAGACCCTGAAGTTTATTATAAAGTCTCCTTTGTATTATGTCCAACTCATCTTGTATTTCTAGAGCACAATTTACAAACACCTCAACACTTCCCTTCTATGCCTTATAATATTTCAACCTAGTTTTCTATGAACTCTACCATTTTCTTGTATTCATCCATATCTCTTTTCGTGATAAGCATATCAGATTGGTTTACCTCTGTTCTTGCAACTCCAACTAAAGCCATTTCTATTGGATCCATCTTCTCTACATTTAGTGTTAGGATATTTAGACACTAAGGAGTTAGTTAAGATCAACTTGGTGTAATGTGTTTTTAGGTGAAAGTGTGTTTCTTTATTGTGTTTATTTAGTATGCATTAGTATACATTTGTAGTTATGTAATCTGATGGTCACGATATATTCTAGAAATATATTGTTATGAAAATTCATATTCTCCTTGATCTTAATGACTATATTGCTCTGTGTCTTAACACGTGATTGGTCCATGATCTCTATTTAAAGCGCATAAAGGGTCATTTGTTGATGATTGATTGTGAGAAACTATTACATACACTTTTTTTTTTTTTTAATTCATAAATTGCCTCAAGTGGCCACATTGGCTAGGGCCATGGATTGTTTCCCTCTTGGAGGGTTTTAACCATGTAAACATAATATTTGATCTGGTTATGTGAGTGATTATTTAAGGTGTTTGTCCTATGTGGGAATACCTTTTTTTGTCGAACATGGTATTAGAGCCTATTTGAAGACCCACTCTCTTTGTTGATCAATATCTTGAACCCGTGTTGCCAAATTTCAGAGTTCTATTTCTATGCATTTTTGGGCCAAGTGAACTATTACATTGCATTTAGAGAACTTCGTTTAGTTGGAAATGTTTTTCGTTTCACATGAAAAGGTTTCCATTTGCCCAAGATACAACCATTTTTTTTCAAATCCAGAGATATAAAGTCTGCATATGCCCTTTTATTTTTTTTTATGAGTAATATTTCAGTTTTACTAGTTTTCATCCTTGGTTTTCGATTCTTTCCAGTTTTCATATGCTCTTTGTTGTGTGCTCTATGCGATATTGGGAAATTAGAAACATAGCGGAAAATGTTTTCTTTTCTGCGCATGCTCTTTTCTTTGTGCTTTATGCGAGCTTAACAAATCATAAACAAAGATAAAACTTGCATTTTTTGGGTAAGCTAACTGATATCTAACCCTATTATTGTGGAGATTCGATTTATTTTTTTCGAAATTTCACTTGTTTTTTATGTGCAATCATGTTGAATTTTTTTGGAGGAAAAAATGTAAGCATGCGATTTGAAGAAAAAAACAATAAAAAAGAAAATGCCCCTCCTCCTTCATCAAATATGCTATACATTTTGCATTAGCTCACTTAGTTGAAAGTTACTTTATTTAATAGAAGGTCTTTAGTTCAAGTCTCTCTTTTTTTAAGTTACTTTTTGAAAAAGTTCGTGCAATGTTGAGTTGTCTCATTAAAGTGCATTTCAATTAAATTATAAAAGAGAATCACTCTAAAATAACCTTAATATTATTTTTTTAAGATACTTTTTGCATGTACCTTTAATTTATAAAATAACTTCATTGTAAAAGTGATTCTCACTTGTTCTGTAAAAGTGGGTCACTTCATAAGTAGTTTATTTGTAAAAATGATCTTATAAGAAAAGTTAGAGAAGGAAGGGATTTTTTTTTACTTGGCCATCTCATTGTGCATTCATCATCATGTGGGCCAACTTCTACCTTCCACATGGAACTTTGGTTACCGTTTATGCCTTTTTCAAAAATGGCATAACTTTCACATCTGAAGTCCATTTTTAGTGTCATTTTTTCTTAAATTGCTTATTTTTTCAAGATCTTTCCATCCATATAGTTAGTTTTAGATTTTCAATCCATATCAAGTGCATATTTTAATATGGCTACTCCAAGTGATGTTCTAATTGTTTGAACATGTGGTTCCATAGTAAACCTTTCCTTATCGGTTAAGTGGGTTGACCAATTCTTTGGGTCAACGACTGACTAAATTGTTGGTTGACCATGTACACTTAGGATACCGGATCCAAATTTTATGGACAGATGAAACCGAATCCACCCGATATTGTTGGTTTGGTCCATGACCTAAACCTATTTATAAATGATCCTTGTGATCGGTCTATCATCAGGAGATCTATTTCCACTCTCATGGAGCATGCTCGCTCTTTAGAGCAATGATGTCTTTATACACCACCACTACTCTCGGATTAGTTTTCCTTTGTGGTTAATGTCTGTCTCAACATGGTATTGGGGTTGATGGTATTTTGATCTCAAGTTTGCAGAGAAATAATCAGATGAGAATGAGATACTATTGAGCATCTATGAATATTATTGGCATACTATCTTTTCTCTTTGTCGTGTATTAGCTAGGGCTTATACTCGATTAAAGTTTTCTCGAAGAGACTTAACCATTTGTTTGTTGGTTGAGTGAGTCGATTTTGATTCTAGGATGAATACTTTGGAAGGAGGAGCGCAACCCAAACCTATTGTTGATGTCTCTTGTCGAAATCTACAAATCTGTTGACTTGACCTGATTTTTGACTCGATTTGACTAAGATCATGGTCACTTATCGACGAACCTCCTCTATTTGGTTTTTTGACTTGATAATGTAGTCGACTTACAAATTTTTTTGGTCTCAAACCAACTTGGATTTAGCATGGTCGAACCCTCAACTAATGACCCGACCCTAATTATGTGCCCTAGTGTCCATCGATTCCACTTTACTTCCCCTTTCTCAAGTTAACGAGAGATTTCTCTCTTTCCACGTCCCTCGACTACATTCGATCACATTGAAAAAAATCATGTGGATTCCCTAGTTCGCTGGTACCCTAGCCCTTGTTTCGATCCACTCATCTCCTCATCACTCGACCAACATAGTTTTTGAATAATAATGTGGCTTAATGTGACCTGCATAATTTCTATTTTTTATTGGCTCAAGCCGACTCAATCTATACTGACTCCTTTTTTTTGACTTGTCGACTTATCTAGTGAATCTACTGAAGATTATTTCTTGGGATCCCTCAACTAGACGACGATGCCTCGACCAAAAATCTTGTTCACTGGTGGATTAGCTCGTGGCTTAAATTGATAAAGTGCATAGGTACACTGGATCTCATGACTATCCTTGCTCCGAATGGACACAATTATACTATGTGATTGCATTGACTCCCACTAGAACTAAAATTTGTTGACTACTTGATATACGATTGATATTGTATGCATACGATTGGTGATCCATTGATGAATATACATCACTAGAATTCGATTAATTGTTGGATACAGACTACTAGAACCAGACTTAGTGTACGTCAATTAATGAATCCAGACTTCTTGTTATGGTCGACTTCTCATCCACCCTTTTCTTTTACAGATTTAGTACTTGGATATTTCCCTCCATCAATGATGGGAATTCTATATGAATATGAAGTTATGGTGCTTCAAAAATTGTAGGAGATTCATGAGAAGAAGACCATTTCCTTGGAATAATATCACAATTAACTTTGTGCATAGGTCATTGAATTGCATAATGTCGTTGCATGGTTGCAGATTGAGAATCAACTATTAAATAATGAACTAAATAAAACCCATACCCAACTAAAAGATGATTCTTCCCTCTCTCAAATCATCCTTAAGTAGTAGTTTGATGAGAAATATAGGAAATTTTTTAACCTAGAACAAATCATGGAAACCATTTTTCAATATCCGGTGGATGATTTTGGTAATAAAATATATCTTGTCGATGATCTCGTGAAGGAGGTGAAAAACCTTTCTCATGCAAAAAATGATTCCTTGAAGATATAAAATGTAGAACTAAAAATTATTTGAAGACTGTAGAAAACATGTTCCAGACTACCATGGATAAGCACTCCAAGAGGGTTACTGTCATGGGGAACACTATGCAAATATTTTTCCAGACTCTTGCAGAGGAATTTTAGGATAATTCTTACCTTATTGAAGACTTGGAGGAAGAAGTGGAAGCTCTTCCTCATTCAACCAATACTTCCTTAGACATGGAAGTCAACCTGATGATATAAAAAAATGCCCGATTGACTTGTGAGGTTGCCCACTTACAAGCCTTTGTCTACGAGCTTCATGCAAAAGATGCTCCTTTTGAAGAAGATAACAACCATCTATTTGATGAATGATCGGAATTAAGAGGATAATATGATGCCATATTGTTTCATATGACTATGAAGGATGAGACTATTTAGGGCTTGTAGGAATGCAAACATAACCTTGAAGAACATGTTCGCCACCTGCAGAATGCAGAGAACAATGTTGATTTTGTTGAGATGTCAGGCTCACCCATTTCTTCTCCACATAGTTATGGTGTTTGTAAGAAAGAATTTGTTGATTTATGCATTAATCCTAATGATTGTGTTGTTTATCCTAGCTTTGAAAAACACACTACATGGATAGGGTCCCGAATGCTCAGCCAGATGGGACACATTAGAGGAGGACTTGGGAAGAATGGATAGGGTATTTTTGCTCCTATTATGAATGAGATGAAGTGACCAAGAATAGGTCTTGAATATGATTTTGTTGTTTCATCCTTGCCTACACTTTCCCTTGGTTCAACTTAGGAAGATTTATTTGTTGCAGGAGGAGTTCAAACTAATTTGTTGAATGAGAAATCTACTATTGAATTGATTGATGAGATTGCTTTTCTTGACATGCCTAAATCTAAGAATGTTGTTGTTATTGATATACCAGGTTGTTCTACTCCTGAGATTACACTAGACTCTAAGACTATATCTCTTGATCAACCAACACACAGGTCTATGCCTTATCGTCATCCTTGCCATACAAATTGAAGAAATAACAATCATGCTTTCATATATTTGAAAAAGAGACGTGAAATATAGAACTGTGGACTAGTATCAACTACCAGGATAGCCCGCAGTTGGATTTATGAGTGGTCATGGGTGAATATAACCATATGTTTTTGGAGTTCCTACCATTGTGTTTCATCGATTATATAGTCATACAATGTTCCTCTTCATTTATGATTTCTTTGCATTGGTTGACCACAAGATCAATTGGAGTTGGACTGGGATATTGGTCGATTGTGATTTGACTATACATGAAAGTCAACTGGAATTTTTCAATTGCATATTTGTTGACTACGTTTCGACTAGTTATTGTCTATCGCATGTTTTTTTGATGAAGATATATTGCTGATATTTTCATTCCTTAGTTGTTTTTAAGGGGGGGATTAATTGCATATGATGATGTGTAAAACCCAACTAACGTGCTTGGATTTTCTAAGACCAATCGAGCCATGTTCGACTGTATTGTTGGGACCTGTACTTCTGATTATTGAACCTGATACAAAGACTGATTATATTGGTGTGTGTCTTTTCTAGTCAAGTAGTCAAATGACATGTGATGTTTTGTTGTCTAGTCAATTCATCGACTGGGACTATGTTTGGACAACATATTTTGTAACCAATTTTCAATGGATGACTGTTTTTTTCCTTGATCCATGTTGATGGTGATTAGAATTCCTCAGGGGTGTTGTTTTACCATCTTATGATCAAATTTTCCAGTTAGAACAAATTCAGGGGGGGAAACTATGTAAATTTGTTTTCCTCCAAGCTGAGTTTACAGAGGGGGGTGTTGGAACATGTGATTCCATCATAAACTCACCTTATCGGTTAAGTGGGATGACCAATTCTTTGGTTTGACGACCAAATAAATTGTCAATTGACCATGTCCACTTAGGATCTCAGATCCACATTTTATTGATAGGTGTAACTGACTCCACCCAATATTGTTGGTTTGGTCCATGACCAAAACCTATTTATGGACGATCCTTGTGATATGTCTTGTTACAAACCCATTCCTAGTGGTAACTAGAGGAGATAATGTCCCGTGGAGTGCAATGGAGAACATGATCCTGACCATGATGATGATCGACATGTCCACATATGGCATCCCAACAACCCCTCTCATTCATGTTTACAACTATAGGTCAACCAAGGCTCATTAGATCCAAGCAACCTAGAGTATGAGAGATGGTAAGCCATTGTCACCATGAGGTATGCTATTCCTTCTTTCATGCAAAGTGTTGAGCTTAATTTTTCATGCATGTGGATGAGAATCTTTGGTTGAAGTTGGATAATGGATCACTAACTTGGGAAATTGTGTCAATTGGCTTGTTTCACCTTGGTGGTCAACTTCTATGCTCTAGTCCCATGTTGTCACTTCCCAAGGAAAATGGGGTACTAATAGGGGGCCCTCATAAGGGTAACGTTCCATTCCCCACCATACTTAACATTTTCATCCAGGAGCCTCTTATAGTGTACTGAACTTCGACAATGAGTCATGGTCCATTCTCTCATGAGAAGAGGGGTTGAAGGCCCAAAGGTTGATTAGAACTGATAATAAAAGAATAAGAAAATGAGACTAAATAAAGAAAGGAATGATAGAAAAGGACAAACAAAATCCAATCCAAACTTGAGATATACCCTTTCAGTTCCCACCCTGGTCCCAAATAACAATGCTATATCTTACAACCTTATAAAAGGGGACTTGAAAATATGATAAGCGGACTAGTAAGATTGATGATAAAGGGGGATTGGAAATAATAGCACCTAAGAATGAGGTGAATCAAGAGAAAGCGCACCATACACAAAGGTGCTCATATAAATGGATTAAATGACACCATAATCCATGAAGTAAGCCCTAAAACCATATCACCTTCACACTTTCTCTTGAAGGGTTTATTTATTTCCTACTTCCCTCGAGACCTATCCCTCTACTTGGGTTATTTTATTTCCTATATAGGTGGCTCACCTAATAGGGTTGGATGAACTCCCTCCCATACTTAAACTTGTCAACTCACATGGGGTCTTGTGCTGGTGTGATGCTTGAAGGGGACAATGAGGTGGATTTCTAAATGGATTATATCTTAAGTTACAACCTACTTTGCATGATTTAAGGGCTGATGTTTCTTATGAACCTTGGCTAAAATTTTCTTATGATTTGATTTGTTTTGGATGGCACTGACATGGTTCTTTGAGGGACGTCCTGGGCTTGTACCCATGATGTTTTTTCTTTATTACAAGATATTGGCATGTGTGATGGAGAGAAGTGGGTCATCCAATGACTCACCACCCTCAGAAATTAGATCTCACATCCTTGGAACCTTGAATGATGGAAATATGGGCTTGGTATGAGAATATTCAGTCATGATGGCACATAGATGGGTTGGAATCCCATAGGCTAGGAAAATAACCCCAGAGTTTGTTTTTCACCAGGATCATGGACGTTGCAACAACAAAGAGTTAGAGAAATTGCAGAGACGAGATGGAGCTCCCCAGGGCCTATACACAACACATGGATCCTGGATGCTAGCCCTATTGTGGTGATGATGTCACCTTCTAGATCTTGATGGAACTAGGGTTTGGTGATTTCCTGGGGTATTGATGATGGATGGCATGATTTTTAGTCGAGAGAGACATTATTTCCCCCCACTCCACTCTGGATTAGTGCCATGTGGCCTTTGGAGGCCCCCTAGTTTCTTGAGGAGGCTTGAAGTCTCACACATGTGTCTCATTATGGTGTATTTTTCATTTAATACATTTTATGAAGGGAAAATGAGGGTTCAACCCCACTTCTATTTTGATGTTGACATTTTACGTGGAAAAATATGCTAGGGTAGCGTCATATAAAAAGGCTAACCCTGACTTTTATTTTATCATAATCTTTTCCTCACCATTGTGAGGATTACTTTTGAAATTTTTTGCCCCTAAAAGGTTATTGGTCTTTCTCTCTCATGCACTATGATTGGAATGGATCTCTTGTGGATGGTTGGCTGATTTTGGATGGATATTTATGTAATTAGGGTTAAATTCTCTTTGATATTTATCCTCACAATATTGGTAATATTCCATCTTCTCCCCTTCTATTCTTTCCCATGTTGATTTTGTTAACCTATACATACCAATGAAAATGGGATATTGAGGGCACAATTCTTTTTTGACGAGTAAGGAAAGCATTGAATCCATGGAGGGTTGTTTGGAAAGCCACTTCTTTCGTAACCAATTTGTTGAGAACACAAGTTGAAAAAGTATGAGGAGAGTTGTTTTTTTTATATATTCTGATTAAGTGGAATGCTCATCCAGATATCAATGACTAATTTGTTGTAACACTTGTATGGATTCCTATGATTGTTGATTAAAGTTAATTGTCATTGATGTCAACCCTTGAAGAAAGCCCGGTAGCACAAAGGTTTGGGTAATGGACCCAAGTTTGTTTGATGTAAAGATGACTCATTATTGTATTTTCATGGTTGATAATAAGTAAATATGGATGAACTCCAAAGTGGTCCTTTTATGGTGAAATCCCTCATGGGAAGATGCTTTGCAGATTGAGTTATCCTAGAAGTATGCTTATTTGTGGAATAATGAGATGAAGTTCAGTGAATTTTTCAGTGAAAATATCCTATATGGATAGTTCTTGTCATTCCATTTCCAGTGGTATGTGTAACGTCACATAACTCCTCACGGTTTGAGAGTTATGGCCTTACGAAGTTGGAGGACCCTTTTATGTCATCTAGAAGCCCCAAAAGGTCAAAGTAGTCAAAGTGGTTTAAGAGATTTTAGAAGGTAAATAATAAAGTGAAGTAATGAGTGTACTATAATTCAAAGTGAATACAAAATAAATTATTTAAATAATAAATTTAATGGATAAATTAGAAGCGGGTTAACCCTAAAATAAGGAATGTGGGCAAAGTGACCTAGAAGATGTTTTTAAGGAAGCTACTTGGAGACTATAAATAAGAGGCAAGGCTCTCTCATTTAAGATACACTTGAGAATATTGAATAACTATAGGTTTCTAATGTAACCAAAGGATATCTAAGCAAAATTTCTGAGGGAAGGTGAAGAAAATAAGGCCGAAATTCAAGGAAGGATAAATTCTTTTGATGATGCTTTCTAAGGTATGTTATTTACAGGTCATCTCACCATTTTCACAATAATTTTTTTTATAGAACGACTCATACTGTGAAATTGATATGGAATTGAGGAAACATATTCAAGTATATTTGGTAAAAAATTCAGCTTGTGGGTCGTTGTATTTTTGGAGTTACACTCTGTGGAAAATCGAGTTTGTGGCTAGTCCTGAAACTAGTCAAAAACAGGTGTTTCAGGTAAACACGTCATAACTTCTTCATAAAAGATCAAAATTTAGTAAGACCAAATGTGTTGGTAATAGTACCACCTTTAGTATTCTTTGTAAAAGTTTCAGATCGATTCAACAAATATTCCGTGTGGGGCACTCTCTACAAGGTCGCTATCTAGAATAAGCCATAATTCAGCAAGGTATGCCATTTTTGATATAACTCATTTCCTGAAAGGTTCCAAGTAGTGACACCTAGAGGAATTGCATAAAACACAGTGAAGAACATTGTATATCAGTTTCAGATCTCTATTCATTACAGGTACAAAGTTATTATTATTTCAAGTTAGGGTTGTTGACTAATCCAAAACTAATCATGTGAGACTAAAGAAAAGTTTGATGAAAATTCTAGTCTCTTGTTTTCAAAGTTAAGGAAGGTTTGTAGGTATGTGATCATATACACCAGTTCTATTATAGAGTTACAAATCATATTTTGATGATGAAATTGATGAGGGATTTGGGTACATGTTTGAGACAAGTAGTTGATGAGTTGGCACATACATGAGGTGTATAGTTGATGATGTTGGTACATATTGATGAGTCATAGTTGATGAGTAGTTGACACATGATTGGTACATACTGGGTACATGGTTGGTTGCACTTGTTTATGGTACATGTTTATTACAGGTTGTTTGGTACAGGTTGGTGCATGGTTGATGCACTTGTTTATGGTACATGTTGATTACATGTTGAGGTACAGGTTGATGCATTGTTCAATTTTATTGGTATAGGTTTACAACGGTATATCTCCCAGTGATAGTGTGGCAGTGGTTCCATCATTCTACTTCTACTTCAGGGTGGATGGATGGGGCAAGGATAGGTGGTTGTTGCCACCTTCCGATTGTAGCTGGAGAACATAGGGGGTTGTATCCTCCTTCTGGTTGTAGCTAGAGAATTGGCGAGTTGAAGCTTCCCTCAGGTTGTAGCATGAGAAACTAGGGGTTTTGAGCCTCCTTCCAGTTGCAACTAGAAAACAAAGGAAGTTGGTGCTTCCAATGAATGTAATTCTTCAATACATATAAGAAAAACCATTTCATGGTTTTCTCCCGCTTTGAGTTTCCACGTAAAACACTGGTGTACTGTGTATGTGTATGATTGTTCATTTGTTTATTGATCATTATTGGATGATAATTCTACATTGATATAACACTTGGATTATTTGAATTAAAAAGGATTATAATTTCTCTTTTACTGATTCACCCCCCCTCTCTGTAATCCAGCAATTGGTATCAGAGCAGGTTCTTTCAAAAATCAGTTTAACCACTGAAAGGTAGATCATGGAGAGAAACAACTTGTATAAAAATGGAATACCACAATTTGATGGACAAAAGTATGCTTTTTGTAGCATAAGGATGAAGACATATATACAGACACAAGAATTTCAAGTTTGGCAATCAATTGTAGATGGATACACATCACCAACAGTTCCACCAACAAATGACAAAGAAATGAAACTTGGTGAGAATAATTCCAAAGCCAAAAATGCACTTTTGAATGGTCTCAGTGATACAGTATTCACCAAAGTTGCACATTGTAAATCCGCTAAAGAGATTTGGGACAAGATTCGAAATATTTATGAAGGAAATACAAAGGTTAAAGCACTAAAGCTTCAAACTTACAGAGGTTAGTTCGAACAACTAAAAATGAAGGAAGATGAAAATATTGCAACCTACTTCTTACGAGTCGATGAAACAGTGAATGAAATCATAGGATTGGGAGAAGAAATCAAAGAATATGTAATTGTTCAAAAGGTACTAAGATCTCTTCCTATGAGATTCAACCTTAAGATATCAACACTAGAAGAAATATTGGATCTAAACTCAATAAGCATGGACGAACTGCATGGAATCTTCACAGCATATGAAATGAGAACTGAACATGAAAATCCAGATGTAAAAGAAGCATCCTTCAAAGAATCTAGAAGATTAAAGCAAAAGAAACAACAACAAGAAGAATATAGCAACAACAGTGACGTCTCAGAAGATGATGAAGAAGTGGCCAACTTCGTCAAAAGACTGGACAAGGGAACCAATGGTAGGTATAGAGGTAAGCTTCCTTTAATTTGTTTTAATATTGATGGTATTGGTCATTTTGCTAACAAATTTCCTCATAAGAAAAAGAAAAATGATGAAGGTTACTCAAAAGGCAAACACACATATAAAGGAAAAAGAACTACAAAGAAAGTTTTCAAGAAAAGATTATGCACCAAAGAAGAAAACTCATCATCATATGAAGATGAAGTCAGTGATAGTGATACAGGAAGAGTTGTATTCATGGCAGTAAAAGACTCTGACAAAGAAGACTTCGAAGAAGAATGTGAAGAATCTGAAGAAGAATATGAAGAAGTCAAAGAAGAAATTGAAGAGGCGGAAGTTGACTATTGAGAAGAATTAATGTGTGCCATAGAAGTTATCAGACGTGAAAATAAGAAGAACAAGAAACTACAAGAAAAACTAGACAAGAAAAAGGACACTCGAGAACTAGAAAAAATGATCACAAAATTGAAGGTTCAAATAGAACAAGATAAAAGAATTGAAGAAGCACTCAAAGAAAAGCTAGAAGAAAAGGACAGGATCATTGGAAACTTGGAAGAAAAGATTGTCACACTAAGAAAGAATATTCAAAAGAAAAATATGCAGAATAGATCAAAAGTTTTGGATGACATTATCAGCAGTAAAAAATCTCATCTTGACAAGACCAGACTTGGATACACTTAGATAGAAAAGGGATCAAGCTCCAAAACAATAGAGAAAGAAACATATCCAAAAATCTATGTAGAAACAATCAAAGGGGATAGAAGGATATACAAGGAAGATTACAGGGATACTCCTCCACCGAGAAGAGTCATATTTCAGAATCAACAACCAACATATAGGCTTCAAGAAGAAGCAATATTCATAAGAGCACCTCCCTGCAGATGATCCTCAACTTCCAGGTATCAAAATATATTTTTTGGTTTATGGTATGCATGTAATAATTTTGGACATAAAGATGTGAATTGAAGAGCTAACAATAGGAACAATAACAACTTTGAGAGTCATACACAAAGGGGTTATTCAAGAAGACCTAGTGAAATACAGAGAAGAAGTTCCAGTGGGTTTGAATCTTTGAGCACCGAAGTGAAATTTTACAAATGTAACAATTTTAGACATGTGGCCAAAGATTGCAGAATGACAGTCCCTCCTAAAGAACCTCAATATAATAACAACAGTCACAGACAAGAACCTCATAAAACAACATGGATAAGAAAACAAGATTAGTATAGCAATGAAGAATGCACAATCGCTCTACAAGATAAGCATAAGAAAGGAGGTTGGTATGTTGATAGTGGATGTTCAAAACACATGACAGGTGATAGAGACAAGTTTCTTACATTATGAAAGGAAAGAGATGGATCAACCTCCTTTGGAAATGACGATTCATCTAAAGTCATTGGAAAAGGCACAGTCTGAATTGGGAGCAATAATGAAAAGGAAAAAAATGTTCTACTGGTAGAAGATATGAAACATAATATTCTAAGTGTGAGTCAAATGTGTGACCAAGGTCATAAAGTTACTTTCGATTCACAAAAGTGTGAGATAGAAAAGAAGATTCAGGGAAATTGGTAGCTACAACTGCAAGAACTTCAAGCAACATATATGTGTTAAATGAAATTGGAAATGAAAAGTGTTGTCTAGGAAAGGAAGATGAAAGTTGGCTATGGCACAGAAGAATGGGTCACATGCATTTTAATAACCTTGTCAAAGTCAGCAAAATAGAAGCAGTCATAGAAATGCCCCAGATCACGAAACCAACCAACACTTTATGCAAGCATTGTCAACAAGGAAAGAAAACAAAGACCAGGTTCAAATCAAAGGAATATTCAATGACAAGACCACTGGAAATTTTGCATACTGATCTAGTTGGACCGAGTACAACAAAGGGCTTAAAAGGTGAGAGATACTTTATGCTATTAGTTGATGATTATACAAGAATGACTACAGTTTTCTTTTTCAAGAATAAGTCATAAGCTTTTGAAAACTTCAAGATCTACAAGGAAATGGTTGAAAATGAGATGGATTCAAGAATCAAATGATTAAGATGTGATAATGGAGGAGAATTCACCTCAAAGGAATTTATGGACTACTGCAACAATCATGGAATAAAAAGTTCTTCGTTGCTAGGACACCTCAACAGAATGGAGTTGTTGAAAAAAAGAACATGAGAATACAAAAAATGGCTCGAACAATACTAATGGATTCAAAATTAACATATATGTTTTGGACACAAGCAATGCATACAACAGTTAACATTCAAAATAGAGTAATTCTTAGAAACAACACCGACAAAACTCCTTATGAGCTATGGAAAGGAGGACCAACAAATGTGAAGCACTTCAGAGTTTTTGGAAGAAAATGCTATATCAAAAGAGAATATGGAAGAATGAGAAAGTTTGACTCTCATGTGGACAAAGGAGTACTTGTTGGTTACTCAAGTACAATGAAAGCATACAAGTGTTACAATCTAAGATTGAACAAAGTTGTGGAAAGCATCAATGTGACAATTGATGAAACAGGCAGACCATAATCAAAGGAAGAAGAAAATGAATCAATGAAACAACCCTTAGAATAAGTAGCAGAAGATGAAAAATAAGTAGAATAGGAAGATGAAGAGAATCCGACATAAGAAAAGGAGAAAGTTTAACAAGTGTCTTCAAAGACACCCAATAAACAAGTACATAAGAATAATCCTTCATATCAGATTATCGGAAACAAATATGTAGGAGTTGAGACTAGAAGAAGAATCCATTCACGAGAACAAACACACCTAGCACTCTCATCTACAATTGAACCAAACTTTTTTGAAGAAGCCAACATGGATGAATTTTGGAAAAGGGCCATGGATGAAGAATTGGATCAAATAGAGAAAAATGACACTTGGGAACTGGTTCCAAGACCAAATAATAAGAATGTGATCGACACAAAGTGGGTCTTCAAGAATAAATTGAATGAAGATGGATAGGTTACAAGGAACAAATCTAGATTGGTATGTAAAGGATATGCACAGGTTGAAGGAATCGACTTTGAAGAGACATTTTCCCCAGTTGCCAGAATGGAAGCAACCTGTTTGCTTTTAGCTTATGCATGCTCCAAAAATATTAAAATGTATCAAATGGATGTAAAATTAGCTTTTCTGAATGTGGAACTTGGAGAATAAGTCTACATTGAACAACCAGAAGGATTTCAGTTGTCAGAGAACACAGATTATGTGTATAAACTAAAGAAGGTCTTGTATGGTCTAAAACAGGTTCCTAAAGCATGGTACTCTAGACTGGATAAGTATCTGCAACAAGAAGGGTTCAGAAAAGGAAGTGAAAACAACAACCTCTACATCAAGGTAAGTCAAGGTAATATTTTATTAATTGAAGTTTATGTTGATGATATTATTTTTGGTAGTGATGATGACAGGTTAAGCCAGAAATTTGCAAAAGATATGCATAATGAATTTGAAATGTCAT
>ML819572.1:72578-93465 GCA_009831015.1 Picea engelmannii
TAGTAGTTTCATAACTTTATTCATTACAGGTACAAAGTTATGATTATTTCAAGTTAGGGTTGTTGACTAATCCAAAACTAGTCATGTGAGACTAAAGAAAAGTTTGATGAAAATGCTAGTCTCTTGTTGTCAAAGTTAGGGAAGGTTTGCAGGTATGTGATCATATACACTAGGTCTATTACAGAGTTACAAATCATATTTGGATGATGAAATTGATGAGGGATTTGGGTACATGGTTGAGACAAGTAGTTGGCGCATACATGAGGTGTATAGTTGATGATGTTGATACATATTGATGAGTCATAGTTGATGAGTGGTTGACACATGATTGGTACATACTGGGTACATGGTTGATTGCAATTTTTTATGGTACAGGTTGATTACAGGTTGTTTGGTATAGGTTGGTGCATGGTTGATGCACTTGTTTATGGTACATGTTGATTACAGGTTGAGGTATAGGATGATGCATGGTTGATGCATGGTTTAGGTTTATTGGTACATGTTTACATCAGTATATCTCACAGTGATTGTGTGACAAGTGTTCCATCATTCTATTTCCACTTTAGGGCGGTTGGATGGGGCAAGGACAGGTGGTTGTAGCCACCTTCCAGTTGTAGCCGGAGAACATACGGGGTTGTAGCCTCCTTCTGGTTGTAGCCAGAGAATTGGAGAGTTGGATCTTCCCTTAGGTTGTAGCCTAAGAAACTAGGGGGTTGGAGCCTCCTTCTAGTTGCAACTGGAAAACAAAGGAATTTGGTGCTTCCAATGAATGTAATTCATCAAGACATATAAGAAAAAACATTCTGTGGTTTTCTCCCGCTTTGGGTTTCCACGTAAAACACTGGTGTACTGTGTATGTGTATGATTGTTCATTTGTTCATTGCTCATTATTGGATGATAATTCTACATTGATATAACACTTGGATTATTTGAATTAAAAAAGATTATAATTGCTTTATTACTGATTCACCCCCCTCTCAGTAATCTATTACTGATTTTGGATGGATATTTATGCAATTAAGGTTAAATTCTCTTTGATATTTCTCCTCACGATATTGGTATTATTCCATCTTGTCCCCTTCTATTCTTTCCCATGTTGATTTTGTTAACCTATACATACCAATTAAAATGGGATATTGGGGGCACAATTCGTTTTTGATGGGTAAGGAAAGCATTGAATCCATGGAGGTTTGTTTGGAAAGCCACTTCTTTCGTAACCAATTTGTTGAGAAATTAAGTGGAATGTTCATCGAGATATCAATCACTAATTTGTTGTAACACTTGTATGGATTCCTATGATAACCTCAAACACTTTTGATAGTAGATGATCTCATAAAGAGAAGAAACAAATTGGTCGTAAATTTGCACATAATGGCACATGTATTTGTGCTCCCACACAATCTATTAGTATACATGAACTAGAGGGGATTATATAGTCCAAATCCAATCCAACTCGAGGAATGCATGTGAAGCACATAGAATATGCAAGAGACATGAAGATGTGTAGAATTCAAGCTATACATTTGGTGCATGATATGTGGCCCTACCAATTGCCTCAACCAATGTAAAGAATAATATGGCATCCCAATTAAATATTTTCCATCCTTGGTAATGGTGTATATTAGGGGTACCCATGCCTCCTTTAAATGAGTAGTTGTTTTTCCCCCATACAAGATACATACCAATTGTACTCCATATATGAAAGGTGTTTTGATATTAATGGTAGGATAGAGTTTCGTGTCCCTAGACTTGAACTATAAGACTTATACATACTAGTCAATGATGATTTTAATGTAATTATTCATGTGGGACAATTCCCTAATCCATTCATTGGTCATGTGTATCTTTGGTTAAGGAAATTTGTAGTACACCTCAAGAATGATTGAAGGAAAGGTGGAAATGAATTGGTTTTGATACTGATTATCATCTTCAAATCAAAATTTGTATTCTCAATGATCCATTAGATCATCTCAACACATGAAACAATGCTTGTCCTTGTAGCAAAATTATGTCAGAGAGATATTCAAATGCTAAAAATTCTCTCAACATCCTTATGCTACTTTTATGTAGGGTTAGAAGAGGTTGGAACCCTAGTCTCATTTTTGATTACATGAAAGAGATCACCATACTAATGGTATCCTTGGAGGCTATTTTTACTTGATGTGTCCACATATTCAAGCATCATTGGTTCCTTTGGCTAAGCATCCTTAGTAGTTCCCTTGGGATTATTCCTCTTCCCCTATATCTTAGGGGCCATGCAAAAAGTTATGTAATGCATACACGATGAACAATATAATACATTAGCAAAATTAGGCAAATCAATTTCATAAAACTTGAATTGAAATCAACAAATATTCGATTCCCTTGGGATTGAGTCTAGGTTTGGTGCTAGTATAGAGGGTTCAAAATTGGGATACGACTCACCCTGATTTAAGCAACATCCTCCTTTGAAAGGTAGACATGCACATTGCCTAGCCAATTAGATGAATTCTACAATTGAAAGTAGAAATGGTTGGGCTTAAGCCTCTACTTAGTGTAAGGATGTTGAATGAAATAATCATACTCTTGGTTTTAGACATGACATTTAAAAGGAATGAAGGTGTTCGTCTTCATAGAGAAAAAATTACATGAAGCAAAGTTTGTGCACAAGATTCAAAGGTTTGGTTCAAGCCAATTTGCATTCAAATGGTATAATTACTACAAGAGGGGAATCTCTACTATATGATACCCATTCGTGTTAAAGAAGCCACTTTAGGATTGGGATGAGGAATTCAAACATGTATACCAATAAGATATTTACATTTGAATGCTTCAAGTCCTATAAATAGGCATATATGCATCCAAAAATCTCATTGAAATAAGTAAATTTCAATGTAACTCAAACAAGATCATGTTACCTATTCAATCGATTCTTCATTCAAACTTTTGGTCAATGCATTTGTGAATTAAAAAAAAAAAATGAATGAGAGAGGACCTACCTAACAATACAATGAAGATAGTAATACCCCCAGGCTAAAAGCCAATTGTAAATGTACATATGTTTTATAGGATGGTGAGCCAAGTTATTATGGGCAAGAGTTCCTGTGTGGTCATTAGGCCATAGAGCCTAATAACCACACATATGTATATATATGTTTATATATGTTTAGGAACTCAATCCTAAACATATGTATATATATGTTTAGGATTAAGTTCCTGTGTGGCTATTAGGCTAGAGATCCTAGATGCTAAAAGGCCAACAATCCTATCATTATAATATGTAATCACTCATATTATTAATAAAATACATCATTGTTGCAGAACAAGTGAGATGAAAGAGTATGGGGGGATAGGACTCCATGAGAGGGAAAGGGGGGTAAGGGCTTAGGTAAGAGGGGCTAAGTCAAGGGGTTTAATCCTAGGAATAAAATAATATTATTCCTAAGTCCTAAAGTCTTATACAATGACTTATCCTAGGTTCCTAAGGAAGAGGAACATATTACAAGTGGGGGACAAGATAATTCCTTTGGTGCCAAGTGTCACAAAAAGAACATGCATATATAGTATGGGAATTTAGTGTAATTCCCATCATTCTTACCATTCATTCCTTCCTTTCATTCATTCTAGGATATTCATTCTTTTTCATTCATGGAGAATGTCCATCATTCTATCATTACAGGAGAGTGGAGATATGGAGCTAAGAGTACCCTGTGAATCCTTGGTGGTATGGGTTGAAGAAGCAAGCTGTTAGGCCTATGAGTATGGGAATTAAGAAGCAAGTTGTTAGGCCTGTAAGTAAAAGAATCAAGTTTTCAGGCCTATAAGGATTCTCTCTGGGTGAGAGAATTGTTGGGTGGGTGTTGTAATTCTAGATCAACCTTGTGTTTCAGGAGCTACAATGCTCAGAGACTTCTTGTCCGACTTGTTTCTAATGCCCCAGAAAGGAAGTGGGAAATTCAAAGAACTATTGAGCAGAGAAGGAGTACACTTTTTGGGGTGGGATAGGACTGTGGGGAATGCGAGACTGTGAGGTAGGACCTGATACTATAATTGACACCAAAACCTATTTTTTTATTGTGTTACTGGTTATACCTTAATGGGACTCATGAGATAACCATTTCTCTAGTGTATTCATAGCACCAACTCAAGGGTGACCCACTGTAGAGAGATTATGAGCAATGAGGTCTATGGCTGAGAGGAATGTCTAAGGTCTACACATAGTTGGTGATTCACAAAAAATACAAGTGTTCGTTATGTGCTTATGTTTATTCCTCAACTATTATTTGTGATGTTTCTATTATGTTATATGTGTGTAAATTTATACATGCATTTTATGCTGTTAGACTGCATTACTCTGTACATATGCAAAAAATTTAAATTAATAAAATGGTATCAGAAAGGAATATTTGTTGTGTGGCATTGCCCAACTTGGGACTGGGGATGCTACAATGTGGTATCATACCTCCAGTTTCGACACTTATCCTACATGGGGTGAGCTAACAGAGTGTTGAAGACATAAATTGCTAAAATTTAATTTCGAGTGTATGTATGCAATTTGCTTGATGAAATTATTGCAGTGAAATGATGGAAATTTCACAGGTAAATTGCAAGAATCAAGAACATGAATTAAAAATCCCCATTTGAAATATTTGATTGGGAATTTTTGGGCCTGCAATTGTCCGAACTTTAGATTTGAAGTGTGTCATGGAAAAAATGGGTGAAATTAGGTGATATTGGGAAAAATCCCAAATTATGTAGTTAAGTTTGCTATAGTCCAAAAATGCCCTACCTATGCATACATGGCATTGATATTTACACTTACATAATTTTCCAAATTACTACCGTGAATCCTTCTTAAAAAACATTATTTTGGAATATGTACGCGCTCTGCTAAAATACAAACCTCATACAAATGCTAGCTTCATACTAGTCAAACCACGTACATATGTGAGCTGCATGCTAGACAACTCGCGTTTACCTCCAAAAGTTGAAAAAATATATATCATTGCAAGGAATTCAATAGAGTTTACAAGATATCGAGGGTTTCCCAACCATTTCACGCATTATAGCCCGTCCCCAAACTGAATAACCATCTTTTTCTCATATAAAAATAGATCTTGGGGTCCCATTTACACCAACAAGAAAGAGAACAAGTAAACTCTTTCAAAATCCCTTCCCCTTCTTAGCCCATGTTTTGCATCCTATTATGAGATTTGGCCTCAACATTCCCCTCCAACCCTTTCTCCTAATACAATCCTTTCCCCTTTCCCAATTGATAGGTTGGTTGTGAGAAGCAAGAGTGGGTTTGATGCACTTGGAGCCATGACAGAGGAGCACAAACTTGGTTCGTGGAGTGTTTTTCGATGAAGGTTGTAATCTTTCTGATCTTAATATTGAATAAAAGAGTTATTTCCTGTCCCAAAACATTGTGTCTATATGATTTTATTTGATTTATACATTTATGTCTATATCTAAATATTGAAAGTGATAAGTAGATATCGTATACGTTGTAGCATTTTTTTCCTAAGTTTTTGCAGGTCAACTTTGGGAGGAGACCCACAATCTAGGAAGCTGCAAAGGTGAAAGAGGTCTACACCAGCAGCAAGGACCAAAGGTGCACCTAATGACCTTATTTCCTATCTCTTGTCTTTCAGTTTGGATAGTTTTGGGGTAGCTTAGGAATAGAACTGTCTTTTAAGGGAAGTCAATGCTTTGCTTGTACCTCGACCCAATATAGGGGGATTTTCCCTGGTAGAAGAATTGGTGACTCCATTGGGGAGTCTCTCTAGGGTCTTAGTGGGAGATCTTTGTTAGAGTTGATTTTTCAATTTCTTTTTGGGTTTTCTGAGTGTTTTGAGTTAGGTTGGGTCTCTAGTCACCTACCAGGTGCCTACCAATTTCCCTTTCCTAAGTTGTCTCTCCAAACTTTATTTTTGGTTTTGAAAATTTATAGAGGTCTATGTGCCCTATTCTCTATACAACACACGTGCATACACAGTGTGCATTATATACAACCCACGTACATATGCAGGATGGCCATGCACAACACGTGTCTCTGTTGTTTTGGAGATTTTTTCAAAATGTTTTCCTTTTCCTACAGGAAACTTGTGGTTCCCAGGTCTTCCTGAATTCCATAAGCTTCTGTTGTTTGGGGTTGAGACAATTTGTAGGCTCAAATTGTTTATGAAATAACAAAAATAAATCCTCTTGTTTCTCTATGTTTCCAAGCTCTGTTGGCTTATTTTTATCTTGAATTTTAGGAAAAATGAGATGCATTTAAAAAAAAAATCCCCCTCATGGACAGGGGGGGGCATGAATTGTGTATTTTGTAGTTTCTTTTAGCATATTTTGTTAGTTTTTCTTTGGTTGGAAGAAAAAAAAAAAAAAAAACCTAGTTTTTTAGGTCTCTTTCTTTCTTTGCATTGATTTTTGGAAAATAAAAAGAAATTAGCATAGGGTTGTGTTTTATTCTCATCTTCAAAGCATTTCAAAAGAAAAATAAGAAATAAAATACTTTCATTTTCTGTTTTGTTTCACTCGAAAGTTGCATTGTGCATTTTGCATTGAAAGGAGAAAATATTACATTCTTAGGTTTGAAGGATTGTTCATGCATTTTCTTTCTTGAAACTCTTTTTCATTTGAAGGATTAGTGTAAAGTTTTCTTTTCTAGTGTTCTTATAAGTTTTATTTTTGCAAGAGTCTCAAACAAAATTAGTTGTACTTCCATTCCTTGAGTAATAAAATCCATTAAAATGAACGCACTAATCTAAAATATATTAGTAACACTTTTTCTAGGGTTCACTAATAGCTTAGGCTAGGGCCTTGGATTAGGTGTGGAGAGGTAAACTCTCCAAGGCTAAACAAAACTTAACTTAGGTGTCTATGCTAGGGTGTTAAAAATACACTTTGTAATTAATCAATATGGGAATATTCTCTCACACATGAGTCAAACACGAGGACGTGTGGAGGACAGTGATGGAGATATCCACTCCTGATCTTGACAAAGCGTTTGGGAGAGTGTGTATTGGGGGTGAATCCTGTAGCGTTACTGGCTCGACTTGTGTCAAACCTATGAGACACTTGGATCCATCCAAGGTACTCTAAGATTTATTTTGGCCTTGTTGTGATCCAGGTGGATATCGGTGGCCACCCACCTTTTCCAACTAGCTCAAAACAATTTTCTGGCAATTTTGGTAATTTACTATTTTTAGCAGTTTTTAACTTCGAGGGCCATTTTGAGAGCCTAAATGAAGGTTTTTTGGGATCGATATTCTCAATGATAGCGAGAGGCTCTAATTGATCCCCCAAAATTATTTTTCTCGACAATACCTTTCCAACGAGCTATTGTGCGCCCCAAACGAAGATCGTATGCCAAAGTTATGCCCCCTGGAAGTTGATACACCAAACTACCCAAAACAGGGTCCACAAAACTGTTGGCTTTTCATCTTCTGGGGTTAGGGTTTTTTATTTTATTTATGATAAAAATTCCTTTGGATATTCATTTTAAAATCATCTTCTTGCGAATGCGAGTAGCGGACACATCTCTTCTCAGAGATAAGTTGCCACCATTCTAGCGAGTCTTTCACTCTGTATTTTTATAGTCTTTGCACATTTTTGTTCATTAATAAAAAAATGTGTATTACTGTATCTCTGTGTTTATGGTTGCATATCTGATACATTTATGTTATATTAGTGGATATTCGAGATATCTTTGTACATTGCTTTATTATATCTCTGCTCTCATTTCGTGCCAAAAATAATCCGGATCAGTGGTATCAGAGCAGGCTGCTCTTGATCATTTGTTTTCAGTGCATGTCCTCGATGAGGTCCAAGTATAGCAAGTTGGGTGTCGAGCTTGTCTCTCTTGAGGACAATTTCTCTCGCACGCCCAAGAAACTCTCCATGGCAGAAGAAAAGGAAAATGACAGAGAAGACGATTCTATTAATCTGTTGCTTGAGCAAGCTCTCATGCGACATAGGGATGAAATGATGGAGAATTTTTCCCACATCCTTCAACGTTTGTCGATAACAACATGGGCATAATAATCAAGCGACCACTTTGGAGGCACCTCGCCTTTCAAGGTACAAGTTAATTTTGATATTCCCATATTTGAAGGACAGATAGATGCAGATTCCCTAAAAAAATGGTTAAATCTGCTAGAAGGTTATTTCTTTGTTCATAGTTTCTGTGACAGGGAAAAGATCACCTTCGCACTCCTTAAGGATCTCCCCCAGGTCAAACATTGGTGGAAAACTTACTGGGAGAAAAGTTCCACAGAGGAGTTTGGAATATATGGGGCTGAGCCCACTTGGGATTTTTTGTGGATGCAGTAAAGGAACAATATTAACCTATTGGAAAGTATGAGGACCAGTACATGGGATGGACCACACTATGGAAAGAGAGGGGCCAAGAAGTTATGGAGTTCACCAATACCTTCCATACCTTGTGCACCAAGCTAGGTATCAAATACTCTGAGCGATGTTTGGTTCTGAAATACCGTGTGGCTCTACACAGATACATCCAAACTGAAACGAATTTTTTGGACATCTCATCACTCGGTGATGCTTATCGATATGCTGTTAAAATAGAGAATAAATTTAAGCACTAGAACAAGCAGGATTTAGGGTATGCAAATCCACAACAATAAAATTATGATAAAGATGGCCCTAATAAACAACCTCTTGAAAACCATTCCAAGCCACGGGAAAAGAAGGGTCACAGGAAGATGAAGAAGGACACCAAAAAATGGTGTGACTTCCACAAAAGATACTAGCACAACACCGATGAATGTCGCTCAAAAAATTCATTGGTGGCCAAAATCAAAGATAAGGAGCCAAACCTTGATTCAAAATCTAATTCATAAAATACTGATAGAAGACAGATCATCGATGTAGACCCCACTGCTATTGTCACGACCGTGACAATTCAACCAAAAGAACCAATAGATCCTGAAGAGGGGGAGAGCCTTTTTCATTCATATATGTGGGTGAAGGGGACCCCACTGCATTTTATTGTTGATAGCAGAAGCCAAAAGAACCTCATCTCATTAGAGGTCATCAAACAGTTAGGATTGTCGAAAACACCACACCCACAACCATAGAACATCGGGTGGCTTCGCCAAGGATGAGATCTCTGTGTCAGGCAACAATGCTGATTTTTATACAACATCCAACCCTTCAAGGATGAGGTATTATGTGATGTTGCTCCATTGGGTGTATGTGATGTTCTCTTGGGCCAACCATATATGTGGAAGCGCCATGCTGTTTATGAGTCTTGATCCCATAGTGTCATTGTTACTTTGGGGGGTCACCTCTACAAAATACCAAAGTTAGTTCCAACTATTGTACCACTTAAACAGTGTCGCAAGGTAGTATCTCATACTACAAAATTCATCTTCTTCACAATCCGTTCAGAAGGTGCATAGAAGGACACTGCAACCACTGCAGCCTCGATACAAGTACCTTCTATCCAACAAAAGAAGATCGACACGATTTCAACAAAGGGAAATGATTTTTTTTGCACATAGTCATCTCATGTAACCAGACTGGTTAAAAGGGTCCAAACCTTGCAACCATAGGTTCGTGACAACCTTCAATAAGCTAAGCAACACAACTTCCCCAACAAGGAAAGCATCTCATCAAGAGGCAGATTCAACAAACTCTTTTCCCTCTCCCCCGGGTGCTCAATGCAATGGATACCATTTCTTCCTAAGGAGGGAGGATTAATCCAGGTGGATATCGGTGGGCACCCACCTTTTCCAACTGTCTCAAAGCAATTTTCTGGCAATTTTGGTAATTTATTATTTTTAGCAGTTTTAACTTCCTGGGCCATTTTGAGGTCCTAAATGAATGTTTTTTGGGATTGAGCTTCTTAATGATAGTCAAAGGATTTGATTGATCCCCCAAAATGAATCTCCTCGATGATACCTTTCTAACGAGTTATCGTACAGCCCAAACAGAGATCGTATGACAAAGTTACGTCCCCAGGAAGTTGATACACCAAACTACCCAAAACGGGGTCCACAAAACTATTGGATTTTCATCTTCCAGGGTTAAGATTTTATTTATGATAAAAATGCCTTTGGAGCCTCATTGTAAAATCATCTTATTGCGAATGCATGTAGCAGACACATATCTTCTCAGAGAAAATATTCCACCATTCTAGCGAGTCTCGCACTCTGTATTTTTACAGTCTTTGTACATTTTTTCTCATTAATAGAAAATTGTGTATTATTGTATCTATGTGTTTATGGTCGCATCTCTGATACATTTATGTTATATTAGTGGATATCCTAGATATCTCTATACATTTCTTTATTATATCTCCGCTCTCATTGCATGCCGAAAATAATTCGGATCATGTTGCGTTTCAGGCCTCAGAAGGATCTTCGGGCTTAGTTACCCTGCCCATACAATCGTCTGAATTTCAACTGTCCCCCATGGTTGTTGATTACAAGTTGGTGGCATAGTTTCTATTGGCACAGGGGAAGAACCAGGGTTCAATGCTTCAACAACACACCAACAAAACCGTAACTACTAACCCTTTCGGCAACACCTACGAAGCAGATGAAGTCTCACCCGACGTAGAGGCAGGGGGGGTTGCGGGACTCAGGTGTTTGCAACCTAGCTGGGACATAGATATGTGATCACAGTACTTAACAGAGAAATTAGCCTATAAATTTCATTAGTCTTTAACCCTTTTAGTCACATTGCAGGTTAAAACCCTAATTACAGATCAACGCAGTGATAACCAAGATCCAAGCATATCTAATAATTCAACACATAGAATTAAAGTAGATCTAACATTCATTCACATCATAAAGCACTAAGCATCAACTATATCTATCTTACATCTAGATTAATCAATTAAGTACATAAACAACATGAACACCATAGCACAAATCACATCAACACAGGATATACGTGGTTCACCCCAGTGTGGGGCTACGTCCACCAATATTCTTCTCCTTTATTAGTTTCTTCCAGTCTTCTTACATGTACCAAGCCACAACGCCAACTCCACATAGGAGAGGAGATCAGCATGCACCTCTCCAGATCCTCTTGCTCGAGTTAGGTCCAATCACATAGCCTATACACAGTCTGTGCACAAAGCACTACAAATCATTTGCACTTAGCTCTAGAAGTTTCAATATACAATATGCACAATGCATTCAAAACTATTTTCACTTAGCACTTTGTCTTAAATATCTTGCACAAATCCCACTTAGATCTACTTCATACATCGTCTAGATACTTATTTATACATTACAAAAGGGGCCTAAACATGGGTAAGACCCATGGGCTGACATCACATACTCGTTACATAAACCCTAAATCCCAAAAATCCCGCAAAAGGGGGCGAGATCCTGCGATATCCGCTTCTCCTGGGCGCTCCATCTTCGACCAGCCTGTCGAAGTCCCAAAAGTGGTCAAACACTACCAAGGTTCTCCAAAACTTGGTCGAGGGCCAACAGGCCCCCAACACTCACTTGTGACTTGTCCTGAGTCACTATGATCTAGGAAACTCTGCTTCGAAGGCCACGAGCTTATCTCGATTTTCCTTGAATTGCTACTTCGCCAGAGCCTCCTGATTGGCAAACTCCTGAATGGCTTTCTCGGTGACAGGCCCTTCCAAGCGCTATTCCACCGTGGTGACTACTTGTTCTAGTTGTGCACCTTGTCCCTTGATCTCTTCAAAAAGTGTGTAGGCTTCATCCTGCACTAGATGGAGTCTCTAGATCACTTCCATGACTCTACTCTGGATTGCATTGACCTGTTGCTAAACTACACACACCTCCTATGGCCTTTTCATCTTTTCTACTGCTAAAACTTGCTATAGCTATGCTTGCACTGTCGATGCTTATTTCTTCACCTTCTGGAGATGTGCCTCTAATCTCCTCATCTCCGGGTCTTCTACAAGGATCTCATAGGTCTGCACACTTCGGTCACTGATATTCTTACATTACAAGGCCAATGCCCTGATTATTTCTACTGCGCCCCTGATAGTTTCTTCTCTTTGATCCCACACTTCTTGCGGAGTGCTCGACACTGCTTGCAGTTCTAGTTCTGCTACCCTTGCTTGAGGCTACTGAATGGATTCAGTGAGCTTCCCCACTTGGCTCTTAGTTGTTTCTTCTTCCATTTGGGCCAATCTTGGAATAGAGAGAATTTCTTTAGCCACTGCCTCCTTGATCGTAGTCTACTCTATGAGCAACTGGTCTTTTTCTCTCCGGATATGATCTCTATCCTCTTCAAAATTCACTCGGAGGTCATCTTTCTCTTGCTGCGAAACCTGACATTTCTCTAAGACTTCCTCCTTTGCTTACTTCAAGGCCTCTATGGCCTATTCTTTTTCTTCTGGTACTCATCGAAGGCGAGCCTCTATCACATCTACTAATTTGTGTAGTTGGGCAAGCTCATATCCCACTTCTATACTTTCTGATGTCAATGGCACTGTAGACACTGTGCAACTTGAATAGAGGGCTTGTTGTACCCCTTTCAGCTCTGCCTCGATCCTGACATACATTTTTTCCTTCTTTGCTTCGTTCCATTGCAAAATATCCTCCGAAGTGTCTGCTATAGCTGCATTGATGAGGTCAATGTCATCCACTGTGAGCGCGATCTGTGACTGGGGCTTATTGGCTCGTGACATCTTCCACGTTGAGGGTTTCTTTGGAGAAACCTTTCTTTTATTTGATGTCTAGTCTTCCATAAGGGGATCCTTAGGCGGTGTCACTTCGCCCTTTTCCTGCTTGTCTTCTTCCCCTTCCTCTTCCTGGTTTACTTCATCACCTCCTCCTCCTCTAGGTGAGTTAGCTACAGTTTTCTCCGATGTGTTGTTTATTTCCTACACTTCTTCCTTCTTCTTCATCTTCTTGGTGCTGCTTAGTCCATCATATTCTTCTCGAGTGACCACAGGACTTTCGATGAGGTTGGGGTCAAAGTGTTTTGTCTGTTCGACTGGTACAAGGAATTCTGCAAGCCATTCCTTGGTTATTTCCTCCATATCTTCCTTGGTCAGTTTGTAATAGGACTGCAACTCTTCCTTGTTTTCATCCCCATGCGCAATAATATATATGAAGTGTCTTTCTGTGAAGAAATTTGCAAGTGGCCTGAACCTATGGAGTGTATTCGGTGTCATGCGAGGGAAGGATTCAATGGCCCTCTTCAACTGCAAGTAATTGGTGTGGAACACCGCATTTGACTACCATTTCTTCGCCATGTTGCTCGAATACCACAGGGTAGTGAACCTCGCGGTCAGGGGTTCGAACGACTCAATGTCAGGGAAGGTTGCTCCCTCTGGCATCTCCCAAGTGACAAAGGAAATGAGAATAAAAAACCAGCTAAAGTGAAACTCGTAGCCCTAGTACTGTGCTTCACGACAATCCTGCTCCAACTGGTTGACAAGGTAGCTCACCCAGTTCATCTGCATCCCTTCAATGCACTTTCCTACGAGTTCGACGATGAACCTCGTGACTTGTGTTGTTTTTTCTTCCTGACGATCTTACCAATGATCAACTAGCAAGCTAGGCGCATTGCGCCATATTGGATGGAGGCTACCTTGTAGCCCCGCTTCCCCTTCTCCACATCGCCACAGGTGTCCTGAATTTGCTATGCCAAGGTGCGGTCTGCAACCTTCCCTGGGTATAATTTTTGAGGGTCCGGTCCCTGCATGCTTAATCCAATGATCATGTGGATCAACGCTGGATCCAAAGTCACACGCCTATATAACCATAGATAACCTCCATGGTAGCATGGCAAGATGATTTTAACGCACACGTTAACCTCCCGATGTCTGTTGAAGTGGGGTATCTTCATGACGTTGAGGATGGTGGACCTCATGATCTCCTTAGTCCATGGTTGGGGGACTATCTTAGGCTTCTTCCCCGTTGTCTTTGTCAAGTACTTATGGAGTGCGAGAAACATAATAATTCTTCCTGTCTCCTAGGTTAAAGTCATTGATCTTAAGGTCAGGTATCATTCCTAGCTACGTTCCAACTGCGCATATCCCCTTTGGGAGGTACTCGAAATCTCTCGGAACACTGTCATGACTAATCATGCCAGCCAAACGCGAGATGTAGTCAGGCAGGACCGATGGGATGAGCTTTGTGTTCACCAGGTCATCGCAGTGCTTGCTTCTTTTCTCTGTCATAGTTTGGGATGGCCCAGATCGGCTGGATCATCATGCAGTCGAGGGGGATGCTTGCAATCCTCCTGTCGATGAGGCCTGTACTCCTGCAAACATGACCTTCTCAGCCATAAGGTCGATCAATATTTCTTCTACAAACTTCTCTACTATACTAAGGTCGCCTGACATGCACGCTTGTGATCAAATGTCTCTGGTAGGACACTCAAGGTAAGTAAAACGGGTGGCGAGGTCTCAAAATCATAGTGCAGTGGTAATCAATTCTCTGTTAGCTCGGATAATCACAATTTGCAAAAGTGTCCCTAGTGAGGCATTCGACGGATTAAGTAAACAACATCGTAATGGACTCCTCCAATGGGCAGGAATGCCTCAATCAATATGATTCCATCCATTGTGGCGCGGTCCCAACGGTCCAATGGCAATCTTTCTAGCAATAACTACATTTCTAGCCATTCCGGAGTGTCGTTCTAACGGTCGGAACGCCTCTAATGGCCATATAGCTTCACCATGGCAAAGTGCTACTCTGCATTGTTCTGCTATTCCGATGAGGTTCAAATCCTACAAGCCTTCTTTCTACGAAGTCTTCTTTGGAACCTTGTGCAAGTTTTCTAGCTTTAATTTCTTTTTGCTGAGCTTTTTGGCCTTATTTACTCTGAACTGAGTCATTGGATCCCTCTTTCTATTTTTATTCTTATCTTCTCTTAGCATAGTAACTTCACACTGCTGAGGGTCTTTCATAGGGTTCGAAGTTAATACTTCTTCTCTTACTGTTTCTGGGGTAGGTGCTCTTCTCTCCTGCATGGATAGGTTCTTTAATCCTTCTTGAGTTCTTTCAACCTCAACAACGAGTTTTCTAGCCCTTATTTGCATTGACTTGGCCTATTGTTCTTCTATTAAGCGTGTTATTCTCCTAGCCATGAAATCCCTTAATTCTTGCTTTTTCTGTTCTATAGCTTCCTCTTCTTCTTTCCTTTGGATCTGATCTTTCTCAATCTAGGTCCTTCCTAACAAAAGTGTAAAAGGAGTGTTGTTCTCAACAAACTTAACGACCTAGAATTATTCTTCCGTCGATGATCCACGAGAAACCATAGGTACATGAGTAAGTCTTCCACATAGGGTTATCATCTTTCCTTTAAACAATCCTATTCCTCCCAATGAAGGAATCATAGCAAGCTTTCCCAAAATTTCCCAAGTACTTTCTGTCATGATATTCACCTGTGTTTCATCATCCAGAACATAGTCTATGTCGAAGTCTCCTATTCTTATTTCTATGCACTCCTTCTCTTTTAAGATCTCTGGTAAACTGATGTCTTTGTGATCACTCAAGGTTTCTTTCATCTACAATAATATAGTCTCTTATTCTTTCTGGTGTTCTAGCATATCCTTAGTCTCCTGACCTTCTGCATGGTTTTCTTGTCTCATATTCATCTTTTCAAATTTTGCAATCATTCTAAGGCAATCCAAAACTTCATGTCCAGTAGCTTTACAACAAAGACAAATAGGACCTGTAGCATGGAATTCCTTAGCAATATGTCTCGGTCTTCTGCAAATATAACAAAGAGTCAATCCTCTCTTTCTCTTAAACGATCCCCAACCTTTCTTGTACTGTGCACTGGGATCACAGTGATGAACTTGCAAAAAATTATTTCCAGGATCATGCATCCACTTGTTAGTCCAAAAATTCTTTCTATGCATAGGAATAACATATATTTCATCATTTCTATCAGATCTATTCATATCAAGTCTTCTTTCTTCTAGCTGTGCCCTAGTTTTTAGACTAGGACAAAATCTATCAAACAAACCTAGATCCATTCTTTAGAAACACAAATTTCTACTTATCTTACCTTTATCATAGCACAAATCTTTAAGATCTTACCTCTTTTCTTCAGATATGTTTCACTTCTTAGCACAAGTAAAATATTGTGCACCACAACAGTAGATCTACGCACAAATCTTTCTCTTTTCTTCAGTTCCCATCAATCACAGTTTCAAGTGCCGACAACAAAACCATTTTTTGGCACAGGGGCAGACCTAGGGTTCAATGCTTCAACAATGAACCAACAAAACCCTAACTACTAGCCCTTTCAGAAACACCTATGAAGTAGATGAAGTCTCACCTGAGGTAGAGGTAGGGGGGTTGCAGGACTCAGGTGTCTACAACTGAGCTGGGGCAAAGATCTATGATCACAGTACTTAACATATCACTTAGCCAATAACATTCATTAGTCTTTAACCCGTTTACTCACATCGTAGGTTAAAACCCTAATTACAGATCAACGCAGTGATAACCAAGATCCAATCATATCTAATCATTCAATACATAACATTAAAGTAGATATAACATTCATTCACATAATAAAGCACTAAGCATCAATTGGATCTATCATACATCTAGATTAAGCAATTAAATACATAAACAACATGAAAACTATAGCACAAAGCACATCAACAAAGGATATACATGGTTCACCCCAGTGTGGGGTTACATACACCGATCTTCTTCTTCTTTATTAGTTTCTTCCAATCTTCTTACATGCACCAAGCCACAACGCCAACTCCACATAGGACATGAGAACTATGCACACCTTGCCAGATCCTCCTTCCCAAGTTAGGTCCAAGCACATAGCCCCTACATAGTCTGTGCACAAAGCACTACAAATCACTTGCACTTAGCTCTGCAAGTTTCAACATACAGTATGCACAAAGCATTCAAAACTATTTGCACTTATCCCTCTGGCTTACATATATTTCACAAAGCCCACTTCGATCTACTTCATACATCACCTAGATACTTATTTATACATTACAAAAGGGGCCTAAACATGGGTAAGACCCATGGGACGACATCCCATATCTGTTACATAAACCCTAAATCCCAAAATGTTCGCAAAAGGGGGCGAGATCCTACGATATCTGCTTCTCCTGGGCACTCCGCCTTCAACCAGCCTGTCGAAGTCCCAAAAGTGGTCAAACACGACCAAGGTTCTCCAAAACTTGGTCGAGGGCCAACAATTTCCATTATATAGGTTGACACACATGTGACTGCGAGGTGTGTATCACGGTATTTGAGGCAGACTCTGTTCTCTCTGGGTGACACCTGAAGGGACCTTCAGTCGAAGGTCTGGGTAACTACTTCTCCCATCCAATCATTTTCCTTTGTGAATTCTTTGGACGATCAAGACTTCATCTCCCTAGGTTGGAAGCATTAAAAAGGGTAGTTTGTTTGGTTTGTATCTTTTTAGTATTTTCTTCTTAGTGGTGTGCTATGTTCTCCCTATTTTTCCATAGCAAGTTAGTCAGTCATTGCTTTGGGTCTCTGACATAAGGTGGTAGAACGCCCACTCCCCCAGTTGTGAGGAATTTTTGGTCTTCCTCTTAGAAACGTGGATCCACCTCCTTATAGGTATATATTTTTATACCATTGATTTACTATAGTCATTGCGTGAAAATTTTATAGACTTGAACGATCCCATAAGGGAAGAACCTATGCATAATATCTTCATGGAAAACATTCCTAACGATAGCAACCAAGGAACCCCTTCGCAAGGGGATTCTTGTGATTTTCCTTTCTTTGGAAATGTTGATGTCCCTTTGATGGCCACTTTGTACATTCCTGGGTTGAATGTGGGACTACCGGTTTGGTATGGTACCATTCCAAATGTCCCAAATGATATTGGCACTTCTCAGTTAAGAACCTTATGTCATGGTCATCATGTTGATGTTACTTTATAAAAAACCTCTTCTTCTCCTCCTTTTGCCTTCTCTAGTGAAAGTATAACTACTAGTAACCGAAAGTCTAAATGAAATAGAAAGAGGAAGAATAGGAAGAATAAATTACTCAGCCTCTACAAGCCATGCTGGGGGCAAACACCTAGAAGCTACGAGTCATGATGGGGGCATGAGTCTCGTCAATGAAAGTCATATGAGTGATATGTCAATAACCTCTGCTATTCATGTTGGAGATATGCTACCAACCACTTCTAGCCATGCTGGGGGCATTGATTTTGTTGAGAAAAATAGATGGATAGGATGTAAGCCTAACTTCCCTTGTAAGCTTTGCAAGGGATATCACCTTAGTCATTTATGCCCTAGCCTTCTAGAGGCACGAATTTTATGGTCCCTGTCTGCAAGCTCTTCTGATTCTGAGTCTTCTGAGGTTTCCTCAGAGTCTATTCAGCCTTTGGTTGATGAAGTCGTCATGCCGATGCAATATTTGGCTGATCCCACTCCTCTTTTGGGGGGTGATGCACATTCAAACCATGTTTTCTCACAACCTTTTCATCCTTTGGTTGATGCAGTGGTCATGCCGATGCAATCTTCGGTCGATCCCACTCCTCTTTTAGGGGCTGATGCACCTTTGGACCTTGTTGTCTCGCAACCTATTCAGCGAGTGGTTGAGAAAGTTGTCAACCCAATGAAATCTTCGACTGATCCCAATATTCTCTTGGAGATTTTCAAGTCTACCAAAGTGGTCACGTCAATGCAATATTTGATTGATCCCATTATTCTCTTGGGGAGTGATGTGTCTAGCGACTATGTTTTTAGAATTTCCAGTTCAATACTTTCAGAACAAGGGGGCATTCCGCTCACTTCGAGAACACCCCCTACAAGCTCTAGGATGGTTTCCTTTGATTGGAATGACCTTTTTGAGCCTCATCTTCCTTCTTCTACACCCTTTCAAATAAAGGTTGAAGTTAATTCAAAAAACATTTACCGATGTATTGTAGATGAAGGAGCCTCCACAAGTATTTTATCCTCCTCGACTTGGAAAGCTTTCGGTTCTCCTGAGCTTGTGTCTTCTTTTCATGAGTTGTTGGATTTTGAAAGATGTCCTAGTGAATATTTGGGGATTCTTCCTCAGTTTCCTATCTCGTTAGGTGGGAAGAATTTCCTTGTTGATTTTATAGTGGTGCAAGGCCTGTTAGATTTCAATATGCTTCTTGGGCGTGATTATGTATATGCTATGAATGTTGTGGTGTCTACGCTCTTCCAAGTGATGCATTTCCCTCACAATGGAAGCATTGTCACTATCGACCAATTGGCATCTGATAATCACCAATCTAATTCGACATTAGTTCAGGCTGCCCCTTTATATGTTCCTAGTGTTCGTGTAGAATATATCTCACCACATGTTGATTATCAGGTGTCTTATCCTCGATGTTCAATTGATTCTGATAAGGAACCTATGTAATCATGTTTTCCTTCTCGAGTCATGGTCTCGACAATTGATCAATTTTGTTATCCAATAGGGGCATGGGAGCCCTTGCTTCCCCCTCTTGGTCCGAGTGATTTTGAGTCTCCATTTGAGTCTGATCTCATTGTTTGTAGATCCTCAAGCACTCATTCTTGTGATTCTTCATTGATAGACTCTACCAGTCCTGGCTAGAGCCTTCATCATCATATGGAATATGATCAGTTTACTTAACCCTTTGGCACTGTCAACCCTCCTCATTCGCGTGATTTCTCGGATTTTGAATTTCCTTCGGATGAGGCTATCCTTGAAGCCATGAATATAGTTTCTATACCGTGGGAAGACTTACACCATGGTTTGTGTTTTATTCCCTTTTGGGAGACTTTCCAGGTTGACTATCAAAGAGACTCTTAGTCAGAGCCTAGCAGCGGGCTCTACCTGAACTACTACCATGCATGAGCCATAAGGTTGTGTGGTACCTTGTACATATTGTACAGTCCAGGTTTGTTGTTTTCAAGTTTTGTATTCAGTAGCACCTCTTATTTTTCGAAGTTTCTATCTATATTGGATTTATTAACTTCTAGATGAGTGTTATTGGCCTTATATGCATGATCTTGGAGATGCTTTTTCTTTTGAATTTTGTTCATCGTATCGATCTATTCTGACATGTATTAACTTGCATATAGGTTAGGTTTTTCCCTACTTGCATTTTTAGCATTATCCATTTTCTGGTTCATTTATCCTTAGGATCTACCCCACCGAATTGTGACACTAACCTTCCTTGTTTATAAGTTTGTCATACTTTATGTGGTAGAGCCTTCCTTCCACGAGAATTGTAGTTAGAGCCTTGTTTTCCATTTGGTGCCCATGCCGAAGTACTTCATAGGCACGAGATTCTTGTTTAGTCTTGCCATGACTTTGTGTTTAAGACTCATACTTCTTCTTCATCTTTCTCGAGCCTATAACCGAGGGACTCCCCTAGAGCATGGTTTGTTGTCTTTAAAGATCCCTTAAACTTTGAAAGAAAAATCTAATGAGAGATTATTTATTCTTTTTGGTATCATTTGGATTACTTAAGAAAAGAAGCCCCCCTGGAGTCTTCTTTAATTCCTTTTCAGACTCTCTAAAATTGAAAATATTGCCAGGTGATCTTGTTTCCCTTCACGCTCACCAAAATCAAATTTGAAGGCACATATGTATGGAGGTAGTTTACCCATTTTTTGGTCCAGAAAGGTTAATTTACAAATAAAGGTATTCCCTAGGATCTTCGTTTCACTAGGAGAGTATTCTCAGGCGTAAGTTTAACCCTTTTTCAGGCCCGAGGGACTAAACTTTTGAAAAAGGGACATTCTCCTTGGTTTTGGTTTATCTCTTTGTTGGGCCTTGGATATTACTTATGAAAAAGGAACCCCCTCAGAGTCCATAGTCAATCTCTTTTCCGACTCCCTAAATATGAAAAGATTTTCGAGTGACTTTGTTCCTTTCACACTCGTTAATTGGTCCAAAAGGAATATCTATATGGCATAAGTTTAACCCTTTTTTTGGACAATAGATTATCCAGGAAAAAGGTA
>ML819573.1:0-50498 GCA_009831015.1 Picea engelmannii
ATTCATGAAATTCATGTATGACTGTATAAATGCTTAACCTGTAAACGTAATCCATAGCTACTTTTATTTCAGGTTGAAAATGTCGATCAATTCCATATCAACAATCTGAAGACGTTCGATTAAATCACGATCACTGTCACTGCTGCTATCTTCGCTATTGTAACTAGTTTTTCGCTGTCCTTTCTTTCCCTATATTACAATTTCTCAAGAAACTTCCAAACCAATAGAATCTTTGAACTCCTTGAATATATGCTTTTGCATGGATATTATATGCCAGGTCGTTTGATTCCGAATGTCCAAATGCTTATTTTATACTATTAATTGCGAGTAGTTATAGCCGAATAGTAAGATGCTTGCTTTTTGTCGATGTTGCCAATGCAATTTGATGACGCAAGACCGACTGTAAATGCTTTGAAATTCAGTTCTGCATACTGTTTTCGATTAGACAATTTTATATGTTTTGTATTTTTCACGTTGAGGTTGTTTGGACTTTTGATAACCCAAGAGGATAATGAGACTATACAGCAGACATGGAACCTTCCAGGGAAATCGTCATTATATTCGCTGGACAAAAGCTTAGTATTTCTTCATGATGTTCTATTGACCTCATCGAAATCTTGCCTAACCGGAAGAAACAGTTGATAATCTTACTTAACCCGAAGAAATAGGGTATGCAAAGTATTTAGAACGAGTCACATGAAATATTATTATGACATTGAAAATGGTTACGGCCGATAAGTCCAATCACATTAAATAATAATTACGCCGAAAGGCGTACACCTATTGATAATGGCCACAATTAATGATCTTTTAACCTTATTTAACCTTAAATCTTAATCGGATGGCTATGCATTGAAGACGCTGCCATATTCTTAGTCGTCCTTCAAAATCAATGGGTCAGATTTATTGTTCATAACTTTCTTGTGCATTTATCAAGACATCCGTTAACATGTTTACTTTTTAACATTTACCTAATCACATTAAAAAATTACTGTAAGGATATGTAATTACCACGTTTAAATAATTAAACAAAATTAAAGAATGCATCTAAATAAATGTCCACGTTTACTTATAAACCGGCCTTCTAATGCCACGCCTAACATTTCATATTACCAGCAGCCATGTCGTGACCACCTCCTTACCGCGTGTTCGTGATGCCTGCCGGTGGATTTTTATGCCCTCGGGTTACTGTACCAGCCGTCGCTTGAATTTACCTCCTTTGTGTTTCATATTACCAGCCGCCATCTCATGACCGCCTCCTTACTGCGTGTTCGTTTATTCTTGTTTATGTGTGATTCGTTTATTCTGGTTTATTGTGTGATTCGTTTATTTTTGTTTATGTGTGATTCGTTTATTCTTGTTTACGTTTTATTTTTTTTTGGCTTCTTTCGGCGTTAATCAGCCACGGTACCGTGGCTGTGCTAGTTAAATATTATTTAGACATTCAACCTCATGACAAGCCCGTCAGCCCAATCACATTAAATATTATTTAAACATTCAACCCCGTCACAACTCCGTGAGTCCAATCACATTAAATATTATTTAAACATTCAACTCCATGACAAGTCCGTGAGTCTAATCTTTATGAGACTGTGAACGGTTCACACTTTTTCATAAATAGTCTAAAAGTTCTGAGTCGAATCTTTAAAGAACGGTTCACTCTTTTTCATAAATATTTTAAAAGTAAGTTTTGTTTGATTTTGCATTCAGAAATATATTTTAAACAATAAAAAAATAAAGATTTTGTTCATATTTAAGATTCTAACCAAAAATAACAAAAGGTAGAAAATTTAGTCAATCTCTTTTCATAACACATGCAGTGAGATCCATATTTTTCAATCATAAACAACTCTCTATCACTAAATTTGGAATTGTTGGAGATTAACTCTCCATCACTAAATTCCAAGCATTAAAGCAAGCCACAAAGGCATTAAAACAAGCAAAAGAAGAAGCCCTAGAACAACGTCGAGTTGCGCAGCTAGAGAAATATGACCTCCAGGCGAAGTTTGCAGACCTATGAGTGCGCAGACCTATGAATGCAAGCAATTAAGCAGTCGAAGTGCGCAGACCTATGAGTGCCTTGCAGAGGACCCAGAACTAAAGACATTGGAGTCATAGCTCCAGGAGGCAAAACAACAAGCAACGACAGTACAAGCACAGTTGAAGTTGTTGTCAACTGTCGAGAGGATGAAAAGGTCCCAGGAACAACGCACCGTTCAACAATAGGTCCATGCCATCCAAAGTAAAGTCATGGAAGTAACCCAGAGGCTACAACCAGTGCAGGATGATTCCTGCACACTTTTTGAGGAGATTGAGGGACAAGGTGCACAACTAGAACAAGTAGTCACCACGGTGGAACAACGATTGGAAGGACCAATGACCGAGAAATTTATTCAGGAGTTCGTCGAGCAGGAGGCTCTGGCGAAGCAGTAGGTCGAAGCAGCTCGAGCCAAGATCGAGGCCTTCAAAGCAAAGTTGCCGAGATCAGAGTGACTCGGAACAAGTCACATGTGAGTGTTGGGGGCCTGTTGGCCCTCGATCAAGTTTGGAGAACCTTGGTCGTGTTTTATCACTTTTGGGACTTCGACAGGCTGGTCGAAAACGAAGCGCCAGGCGAAGCAGAGATCGCAGGATCTCACCCCCTTTTGTGGGATTTTTGGGTTTAAGGTTTATGTAACGAGTATGGGATGTTGGCCCATGGGTCTTACCCATGTTTAGGCCCCTTTTGTAATGTATAAATAGATATCTATGCGATGTAAGAAAGTAGTAGGGAGACCTAGTAGAACTGGCTTAGTGCGAAGCTAGAGGCTTTGTGCATACTACGTGTTAAGACTTGTAGAGCTAAGTGCAAGTGATTGTAGGAAGCTTGTGTGTAGACTATGTAAGAAGGCTTTGTGCTGTGACCTCACTCGGGGAAGGAGGATCTAGAGAGGTGCATGCAGATCTCCTGTCCTATGCGGAATTGGTATTGTGGGTCTTTGCATTGAAAGAAGATGATAACGAGAAGAAGAGTTGGTGGACGTAGCCCCACGCTGGGGGTGAACCACGTATATCTTGTGTTGTGATTGCTTTGTGTCATTGATGTGATTTATGCTTAGTGAGGAATCTTTATTTATGTTAGATGCATCTGATATAGTAGCTTAGTGTTTGATAACTTGGATGAATGCTATATCTATTGATGTTATGTGCTAAATGGTCAGATATGCTTAGATCTTGTTGAATACTACGTTGTTCGGTAACTAAGGTTCTACCTACGATGTGAATAAGGGTTAAAGACTAATGAATGTTAACTGCTAAGTTCTCTATTAAAGCATTGTGATTACAGATCTGTGTCCCAGCTAGGTTGTAGACACTTGAGTCCTGCAACCCCCCCTGCCTTTACCTCGAGTGAGACTTCATCTACTTCGTAGGTGTTTCCGAAAGGACCGGTAGTTAGGGTTTTGTTGTTGCGTTGTTGAAGTGTTGAACCCTGGGTCTGCCCCTATGCCAACAAGACTACACATTTTTCTGCTATCTATCTAATTGTAGCGAGCCCTAAAAATGATGTTTAGGGCCTCAAAACGACCTCGCAAGTCAGGGACCCGAAAACTAGGAAACAAACTGCCAAACGAGAGAACTTCCAAAATGAACCAGTTGGAATACATGGGAGGCCACAGACATCCATATGGATCAATCCCCCCCGCTTAGGAAGCAATGGTATCCATTGCATTGAGTTCCCCCATCAGATGAGAAAATTTCTGTTGAATTTGGCCCCGGGTGAGCCACTTGCCTTGGTGCAAGAGTTGTCGTGCTTTAATAGCTCGATAAAGCTGGATCCTTTGTTGTCGGGTGCCCTTGATCTGTGTGTCCACAATCTATTCACTGAATGCATGTTGCATGTAGTCAGGGTTGAGCTCAGTTGGTGTTAACCGCTCTGCTATCTCCGAGGTGTCCAATAATGGTGTGAAATATGGCCGAAGGAGAGCCACGTTGAAAGACTGGGTGCAGGCCAAGGAAAGGGGAATGTTGAGCGCAAAAGCATTGTCACACACAGCCTTGGTGATGGTGTATGGCCCATACCGGAGTGGGAGAAGCTTCCGATGGGGCCCTGTAAGGCATTCTTTCTGCAAGGGCAACCAAACTTTGTCGCCCACCTGAAACTTATGTGGCACCTGGTGTTGATCATAGCGCTACTTGTACTTGGCACTGGAATTTTGTAAAATATCCTGAACGTGTTGGCGGATGTGATGGATCCGCTCAATGAACCAGGTGTCTTTGTCATCTTCTGGTGGAAAAGGGGAGGAGTCGGTCGAGGTGGTTGCCAAGGGTACTGCAACATCCATGGGGCCCAATGGTTGGAATCCCAACCCCACCTAAAAGGGGTTGTGGCCATTTGAGCTATGCAGGGCTAGATTATAGCTATGTTGGACCTAGGGAAGACTTTGATCCCATGTACGGGGGTGCTTGGAATTGAACATGCACAGGATATGTACGAACATCCGATTGACGACTTCAATTTGGCCATCTATCCGGGAGTGGAGGGCAATGGATTTGGTGAGCTTGGTATCCAACAATGACTAGAGGCTCGACTAGAATGTGTTGAGGAATCGACTGTCCTGAAATGAGACAATGGTCTGTGGGATCCCAAAGTGTACCCAGACGCATTCAAAGAAGATCTTGGCAGTGGCCACCATTCTAGCAAGCTTGTTTCCCGGTGCATTTTACAGTTTCAACTTATTTTCTTATTGAATAGAAATCCAGTTTTATTGTATCTGTGTTATTCTATGCTAAGCATCTTTTAATAATCTGTATTCATTTAGTTCTGCTCATAAAATACGGATCATTCCAACTCCAGATATATCTCATGCCATACAACCTTCACTCTCCACCAGTCGATCATGACATGTCTCGGTGATAATAAGGAACACTCGCCAGATTCCCTTCATGTGGTAAGAGGCTCCACTATCCACAATCCATCTTAAATCACCCCCACATCCTCCACTACCAACACTGGATACTAGACTAACCAGAGAGAATTTCTTGTCATACTTGGAAGAACAACTGTCCATGGTTGTTGTAGCATCTGTCTCAGGACCCTCTGGTTCCTTCTTCTTCTTCTTCCTCTTAGGACAATGAGAAGAAAGATGCCCCAACTGGTTACAACAGTAACATCTGACTTTATTCAAGTCCCTCCCGGAACTTCCTTTCTTCTTTCTCTTTGCAGCAAGAACAAAATTCTCATCAACTCCATCTGTGTTCTGTCCACTGCTCTAAGATCCTTCCAAAATCTCCTCTTGAGTGAAATCATCCCATAGTTTGCTCCAATATGGAAGATTCTCATGACCCACCACACACTTCACGAAGACTTCCCATTCTTTGGTGAAGTCTTTCAAGGTTATCCTCACCAACTCTGAATCTGATATGACCTCCCTAACTGCAGCCATCACATCTTTCACTTGAGCTACCCAGGTAAGATAAGAAGACACACTCTCCCCCTTACGTATCTTGGTATCATGCAACTTATCCTTCAAGGCCATATTCTGCTTTTCATTCTTCACCTCAAACAAGTTCTTAAGTGCATACCACATCTCTTTGGATGTCTTCTTCTCAGCCAAGTGTGGGATAAGGTGATCCTTCACCCCATCTAGAATAATCCCCTGAGCTTTGGCCTCCTTGACCTCATGCAAATCCAAAGCAATAGGATCTATTGTGGGAGCCACAACAAAAAAATTGACATAGTTTCAAATCTTGTTCCCCTTGAGAACAACTGACATCCGGACCTTCCACTTCAAATAGTTGGAAATTTCATCCAACCGATCCTCAAATCTAATACATGAATCCATATTCCCTGTCACAGCTTAAGGAAAACAATCACAGATTTCCTCCCTTCAAACTTGCCCCAAAATCTCACTGCTCACTATCGCTCGGAGCCCAAGCTCTAATACCATGTAGAAATTTAATGACAAATGCAACAAGTAAATAATTATGTCATACACTTAGCAACCTATAGATAACTGTCTTGTGTGAACTCTAAAATGTCTAAACCCACATTCATAAATTACCATAAGAAGAAATACACATTGCTAAGCAATTTTCAGTGGAAAAAACACAATGAACAACAACCATTCAACCATGAATAACTCAGAAATTTAGGCAAATGCCAGGGAAAACCCCCAATGCGGGGAAACCCAATGAGATATATATTATTCATCTTCAGGAGATAAAATATCAGCAACATAAATACATTTCCAGCAAGATAAAAACCACTTACAACACACTAAAACAGTCCCAAACTTTGTTGTCTTGGAATCCATGCCAAAGAAGCAATACAGTCTGTATGACCCAGTTGAACAACACTTAGAAATTTGTGCCATACCATAATTGTACAGACAACTACAGTATGGTCCAAATTTCCAATAGAAATACCAGAAAATTACCTCGAAATCTGTGCAACAATGCTGCCTCAAAATCCATGTCCTCCTCATTGTTTTACGGACTATACAGAATATACATATCCGTATAGTATGACATGTTTATCAGCAAAAACCTACAACACTTCCTCACTGCAAATATCCTTAGGATTTGTGCCCACTTTCTCTTGGGAAAAGCACCCAATCTGCCGCCCTAAATCTTCTCTCCAAGCTTACTTAGAAAAATATATCTCAATCTTCTTCTCATTGTCTTGCACAATACCCAATGCATTCTCTTATAACATGAAAGTGACCCTTCACCTTCTCCAACCCTAGATCTAATGGCCAAGATCTAATCTTGCCTTTAGAAGATAAAGGGTCATGATTCATTCCCTTCAAAATAAATCATTTAAAATATTAAAGTACATTTTCACTTTATAACATAACTGCACTTTATGAAATAAAGTCACTTTAATATTAGAAGGTACACCTTATTAAAAAAGTCACTTTAATAAAAGAACCACTTTATCACAACTTTATAAAAACCCATTACAACGTCAAGTGTCTAGTAGTGTATGTATAAAGTAACTTCTGCATACACGACACACATGGAGAGTACTTCTCGGGCTAAAAAGCTAATAGAAGATTGGTGCCACTATCCCCAAGGAGTATGTTTTGGATCCCTATGAGAATCTTTTGGGGGTAATCCAAAGGTATTTCACTTGTGAGGGTAGGTTTGAAAGGGTATACCAGTACCATGTAATGCTCCTCATGCATTTCACAGGAAAGAGCCCCCTAAACTTACCTTTTTACCTGTATAGAAGCTTAGGTAAAATGGTAGATAAAGTCCAAGCCAGGGCTGACCAAATTAAGAGTAGCTTCTTTCACTCTTCCTTGGTGAAGTTGCTAGTGGTTGAAGTGATTAGAAAACTAAACATAGATTGGGACTCCTTCTTAGCCTCAACAAATACCCCCCTAGAACCCAAAGGAGATACCCCCTTTATCTGCAGAAAAATTGGCCTCTAATAGTTCAGGTGGAAAAGGAAGAAGTGTTGCAGACCAATGAAAAGGAAAAGGAAAGGATATTGATGTAATTCACCAAGACATCCAATTCTGAAGAAGGGTAGGAGGCTACAGTTCAATGATGAGCCAAAGCAGACATAGACACCCAACAGACCAACCATGAGGTCAGCTGCTAGAAGGCTTCCCACACCCATAATGTAGACAGATGTTTTTGAACCTTTAGCTCAAGGGATGGATGAAGACAAAATGTAGTTGGGATAAAGGGACAAAGAATTCAGAGAGCTGCAAAATCAACTCAAATAGGTTCAACGTGTCATAGCCCAGTTTTACCAGAAAAACAGAGAATTGAAAAGGAAATTGGTTGAGAAGGTTCCTAATGTTCAAACATCACCAATTAAATAAGTTTCAAAGAAGGAAATTTCCAAGGGGAGGTAAGTTATGCAAAGTCCTAAGACAATAGTTTTGGCCAAACCTACAGCTTCTCTGACAAGATCCTCAGCCAAAAAGGTGATTTTAGATGCACAGGACCAGCCTGTAGAAATTGAGAAACCTCACACTTCACCTGGAGAAGGAGACAAAACTATAAAATGGCTCAACAATAATTTAAGGGAAGGTCAAGACCAAATCATATAGCTTAGGTAAGAAAAAATGATATCGGAGGAAAGAATAATGAAACACTTTCAAGAATGAAAACCATCCATAGATGATGCATGTGCATCCCTTTCTAATGCCTAGTCAAAACTGAAAAGAAATGCAGCGTTGCTCAGGGAAGTAGGAAACTTGAAAGTGAAAAAATTGACATTAAGAAAGGAAAACATGTATCTCAAAAAAAAAATGTAGTTAAATGACAAAGGCAAAAGGAGACTAGAACTACTTGCAGAGGTAGAAGAGATATGAATGAAGAAACCTCACAATTTTGTCTTTTTGGGGAAAAGGGTCATCTCAGGTTTTGAGTTTGTTCTAGAAGTTTTGTTCACTGTGAGAAAGTGAAAAATCTATGATGATGGAGAGGATTGAGGATGTTATCAGATTCTAGATATGTTATGAAAAACATTTTTCACTCCTTCTACCTCTGATTCATAGAAGGGTGACAACATAAGAACACCTCATAAGCCATAGTTGCAGTTTTGTCTAGGAAATTATCATGCACATCACTTGCGTAGAGAGATATCGCTACGAAAGTAATGTAAGAACACATGGTTATAAATTTCAGTAGGAGGTGATGAGTATTAAGGTTCTGAAGTAAGTACGTGTCTTGAACGAGCTACTTCCACTAGAAGATTGCACAGGTTTCAAGAAACTCAATGCACTATGCAAATTTGCTATGCAAACACTATAGGTAGCACTTGCACAACGTTATCTTCAATTTTCTACGCAAAGGTAGAAGAGGTACCAAACAAGGCATATAATATTCTCAAATTGGTCTCCAGATGTAGCTGATGACCCACCACAACATCAAACTCGAATTATACTCAAATTTCTATTTTTGTAAAAGATATTTTGTTTTACATTAAAGATGGTCAAAATCGAATTTATTATTTTTAGTAAAGTTGTTTAAGAGTTGTTCTCCTTCAATGTAACTAGATCCATGATTATAGGTGGTAGTAGTTTGACTCCTAGTATCCTAGTGTGGCAATAGGCTCTTATATATTTGATCACTTTTGATGTAAAGAAGGGGCGAGATGGCAGAAGCAAGGACATTTTGCTTGATATTGTATTTTTTATTTTTTTTTGAAAATTAATGAAATACAAATGCAGAAGTCCAAATCTTTGCAAGACAAAAATTCTAATGGTGGTGGCGTTGTGAGTGAGCTTAACTGGAATAAAATGGTCAGCTTTGGTAAGCTTATCCACCACTACCATGATAGAATCATGTTGTTTGTTTGTTCTAGGAATTTTGGTAATGAAATCCATTGTTACAATTTCCCATTTCCACTCAGGAATGGGTAATGGTTGTAGCAAACCAGTTGGGTGTCTATGCTCAGCCTTTACCTTTTGACATTCCAAACATTTGGCAATAAAATCAACGACCTCTTTTTTCATGTCTGGCCAATAATATTAGATCTTGACCACTGCAATAGATTTCTGATATCTTGGGTACCCAGCATAAGGCACATTATGCATTTCTCCCAATATCATATTTTTCAACTCCTGGGAATTTGGTACATAAAGTATGCCCCTGTACATGATAATTTCATCATTATCTAGCTTGTATTCCTTAATTTTCTACTGCAAATTACCTTGTTGTAATTTTTCCACTAAATCCTTGTAATGCAAATCTAATTTGGAAGCCTCTATAATTCTATCTTTCAAATCTGATTGGTACATGCTAACGGATGTAGCATGCAATTCATGCACTCTTCTGTTGAGTGCATCAGCCACTTTTTTCTCTTTCCCCTTGATATGCTTTATATCAAAGTCATATTCACTTATAAATTCTAACCATCTGGTTTGCCTAGAATTTAGAGTTGGCTGATCAAATAAATATTTCAGACCATTATTGTATATTCCTAGCTCAAACGTTTTCCCCATGAGGTAGTGTCTCCATTTCCTCAAGACATGCACTATGGTTTCCAACTCCAAAACATGAGTGGCATAGTTTCTTTCATGCTCCTTTAACTTCATTGACTCATAACATATAACAAACCCATTTTGATTGAGGACTCCACCAAGTCCCTCTTTACATCCATCTGTGTATACAATGAAGTCTTCATTTGGATCTGCAATCTTTAGTATTGGAGCACTTGTTAATAATTGTTTCAAGTGTTGGAAACTCCTTTCATAATCCAATGTCCACTGAAAATTCACACCCTTCCTTTGCAAGGAAGTGATTGGGTGTGAAATCTTTGAGAATCCTTCAATAAATCTCTTGTAGTATCCTGCAAGGCCCATGAATGATCTAACATCTGTCACATTCTTTGGCACTGACCATTCTCTAATGGCTTCTATATTCTCAGGATCCACTGCTATCCCATCCTTTGAAATGATATGCCCCAAATAATGAATTTGCTTCTAATAAAATGAGCACTTAATCAATTTGGCATACAAATGATGCTCCCTTAATACTTGAAACACCATCCTCAAATGATGTTCATTCTCTTCTTCTGACTTGGAATATATAAGAATGTCATACAAAAAGACAATGACAAACTTGTCTAAATATTCTCGGAAGACACCATTCATTAAGCACATGAAAAAAGCTAGTGCATTTGACAACCCACATGGCACCACAGTGAACTCATAATGACCATGTTTTGTCCTGAAGGCGGTCTTGATGATATCTTCCTCTTTAATCCTTACCTGATGGTATCCTGACCTGAGCTCTATCTTTGAAAAGATCTTTGCATTGTTTAATTGATCAAAAAGATCATCAATCCTTGGAAAAGGATACTTGTTCTTAACAGTCACTTTATTCAACTGTCTAAAATCAATTCACAATCTTAATGTTCCATCTTTCTTCTTCACAAACAAGACTGGGGCACCCCAAGGTGACACACTTGGGCATATATACCCCTTCTTCAGAAGTTCTTCAAGCTGCATTTTCAACTCCTTCAGCTCTGGTGTACTCATTCTGTAAGGAGTCTTTGACACTGGAACTGCTCCAGGCATTATATTTATAGAGAAATCAATATATCTCTTTGGGGGTGGTCCTAGTACCTCCTTGAAAACATCTTCAAAATCTTCCAAGACTACATGATCTTCCAAATTTGGCACCTTATCTCTAGGTGTCTCTTCCATATGATGTCCAAATATTTGGCAGCCTCTCCTGTAACATTTCTTCAGTTGCAATGGTGAAATTTATCTGATGGTTATTTCCCTAGGAATTCCTTGCACTTTCCTTAAAGTCCCTTTATCATCCAAGCATGTAAATGCCTTGTTATGACAGCCTAGGATAGCATGATGTTGGTCCAACCAATCCATCCCAAGTAGACATTCATAGGAACCTAAAGGAAAGATGTTCAAATATGCCCTGGTGTTAAACCCATTCATGTCCATAAGACATGACTTAACCATCTCATTGACTTTTCTTTTGTCTCTGGTATCTAGTTGCACCAACCAATATTTTCCATGCTTTCTTCTTGGCAAATGAAAACTTTCCACCATCATAGGATCTATATAACTATGACTAGCTCCTGAATCAATTAAAACAACAATGGTTTGGTTGTTGATCATACCTTCCACTTCAATCATATGTGAATGATATTTTGCTTGCTTGTTGTCCAGGGCTGCATAGATCCTGGGTACATTTTTGCCGATATCCTCCACTATTTCAGCTTGCTGTACATTGTGAACAACTCTCCCTTTTTCACCTCTGTGAGGACAATCCCTAAACATGTGATCTCATTTACAACCCCAACATTGAATAGGTGACTTCCTTGGCCTTTGACCCCATGTTTCAATCGTTCTGGGCTCCCTAGGGGTTTGTTGTCCATGTGAATTATTTATGAAGAATGGTGGCTTACATCCCTTCTTCCTCTGATCCACCTTGAATTTCTTTTTGTCTTCCCAAGATTTTTGAAAAGTTGGCCTTGCTTTTTTCTTATCATCTAGGCATTTAGCTCGCCTTATGGTCTCCTCTAATGTCTTGGGATCATCATACTATATTTTTTCACTAATGAGTGACGACAATCCACTTAAATACCTTTCAATTTTAACTGTCTCATCCTTGATGAAAGAGACATACTTCAACAGTTCTAGAAACCTTCTTTCATATTCATCAATGGTCATACTTCCAAGATTAAGTTCAAAGAACTCTTTCATTTTCTTGTCATAGTATATTTTAGTCAAGTATTTCTTCTCAAAATAATTCTTGAATTATCTCAGAGTAACACTTTTCTCTTTAATGTGTTGCACCTACACAATCTGATACCACCACATGGATGCCTTTCCCTTGATTTGATAGATAGTAATTCTACCTTATGCATGAGAAGAATAATTCTGCAGTTGAAAATACTTTCTCATGCCCAACAACCATGTTTTTTCATCTTCATCCTTCTTGTGCTCAGCATCAAACGTAGGAGGTTTGATTTTGTTCATTTCTCCTCGCAGTTCATCCACCCTAGAACTCTTGTGCTTCCTGACAAGGGATGGAATTGAGATGATGTGTTCTCTCTTATTGAAATGCCTCGGGGAGTGGTGGTGATGTTTGCTAACACTTTTGGTTCTTCTTTTCTCATCAGGACACATGTGACTTCCTGAATTTCTTGAGCCACTGTCCTTGTGCAATTTCTTTTCTATTATGTTCAAGCTTTTCACTAACTTCATGTTGAAGTCATCCTGCTACTCCTTGGATTTCATAAGCCTTTCATCATCATCTTTATGGATTTGGACATCCTTCTGCAAATTTTTAATGGTCTCTGCCATATTCATGTTTTCATCCCTTTCTTCTCCATGTCCATTGGAGTTTGTTCCTTTAATGCCCAAATGGACATCCATCCCTGTGATTTCATCTTCCTGACTGTAAGTCCCTTGTGCCTCTTCCATTCCTATGGAATCTATGTTTATCCTGATCTGATATAGTTGTTGTTAAATCTACAAAATGTGCAGCCAACAAAACTTTGTCTAACTATCTGTTTCAACAATTTCATGAAAATATGAACCATTCTGGTTCAATAATATATATCATAATTCTTTCTTTTGATTTCCTGGAAATTTGAATACTCGGGCCAATTTTATGGGTGGATATTTATATTCCACTATCCAATACCTTTCCAACACCTTCTCCCATGCTCAATTCTAAGTCTTGAGCAGAAAGTTATGGCTATTTGAAATTTTCCCATTAATTTTCTTGTTCATTTTTTTTTTTTCAGTTTGGCGCAAATCTGCGCGGTAGTTATGCATTTTTTGCACCTACTCCTTTGGATTTTTCGTAGAATCTCAATTGGGTTTCCTCATATACATATTATGGACACTCTCTCTAAGTTTCATCTCTTTCTAGGTTCTAGGATGCTAGTTACAACCGGCTGAAGTTCTAGACCAAATACCATATTTTAACAGATATGCTACAGGTACCTTATTTTCCATATTAAACACTTTTAACTTGCCCAGAAATTTAATTCAGATCTTGGAATTTCTTCTATGTCTCAATATATTTCCATTGACTTCTCCTGCGCCTCAATCTGATTCCGGAGCAGAAAGTTATGGCTCTTTTAAGTTAAATGGGTCTTACATTTTACCCTCCACTGTTTAAGCTGTAACTTTCTCATAAAAGCTTTGTTTGACGAACAATTTACACCATTAGAAAGATCTATATGAGATATTTCATTTGAGGTATGGATACCAAGTGTACCTTTGGTTAACCTATGTCTCGTGGTTTTTGAGTTGCTAAAAATGCTCTTAAGGGCCTCAAAAACGCGCTAAAAAAAGATGACGTTTAGATGATATAAAATGTCGCAGAAAATCACTCATTTTCTATTGTTGTTCACCCTTCATACAACTTTGCGTGCACACATTTCAACCTATAACCCATATTTACCATGCGCAGCAACAACACAAGGTAAATCATTCTTTGCGCACCTATAACCATTGTGCAACACTTTCCTGTCGGACCAATAACTGACGTGCACTACTTTTCTATCGCGCGCCAATATCCACTGCACACAGTCTTGGTTCTTGAACAATACCTGTTGCGCACAGTTTTTGTATCGCATGCTGATATTCTGCGCGCATTTCACTCTATGTACTGCACCATGCCAAATTTCAATACGCCCCCTCCACACACAAATACTTTGCGCACACCATTAATTAAATTATCACGCGGCAACATATACCCACATTGCGCACGCACCAACAAAGTTTCTCTGCGCTCTGTCAATACTGCACACACCACGCATGCCATTCTTATGTGTGTGCACACTGCACACAACTTATTATGTGTATGTACACCGCGCAATGCTAAATTTAACAAGTGCTCCTGTACACAAACATTCTTCCACGCAGCGCCAAAATTTAGCGCGTGCGCCAACAAATCAACATTTTTCTGCGTGGTGCCAAATTTAGTGCGCGCACCCGCACACTAACATTGTTCCGCGCGGTGCCAAAATTTAGAGCGCGCACCAGCACGCCAATTTCTTGCCGCCCAGTAATGAATTTTACCTATCACAAGCTTTTCACTGTGCATCCTGCATTTTTAGTGCGCCCTCCTGCGCGCATTCATTTTTATGCGCATCAATTCCTCGTGAATTCCGCTGCAGAAATTGTGGATTTTTCCTAACTTTTTTCCAATTTACCATAGACATTCTACAACTATGAAATTTCATCAATTTCACCCCAATAACACCCATTCAGCCCCTGTAACAACAAATTGCTGCGGGTTGACATTTCTGGAACGAATTTATCCAAAATCAATTCGCGAATTGAGAATTTTAACCATTGAACTCACTCCATCTGTCATGGCTTCACTATAACTTCAAATTCGATCCATTCTAGATCCAAATTTGCTAGAACATATATTAAATCGGGAATATCTCATCACTTGGCTGAATTTCTCCATTTTCTCATGAATTTAACAACAGAAATTGGGGTTTTCCCCCAATTCTACCCAGTTGTTGTTACTTTTTACCATGGACGCTCTACAAACTGAAATTTGGCCACTTCGAAATAAATCCTCTATGACATTTTGGTTCAACTCAACTTTCTCAGCCCATCTAGGCTCAGTGTTGAAAACTGAAGCTCTGATACCATGTTGTAACGTTCCCGACCATCCATGCCAGACCACGCTATGCCAGAGAACTCTTTATGTTCTCTCTGCGGAACATACTGTAACATACCTAGCATCCAACTGAGCTATGCCACATAAATTTTTCGAACTGCATGCAATTAAAATATACACACACAAAACTCTTGCGGAAGAATTATATATAAAACGTAAACATACAAATACATCTGTAAATAGGCGGATTGACACTGAAATAACAGTAAACATATACATGCAACATATACATGAAATACCCATAAAAATACACACAGTTATAACCACACATATGATAACCCATAAAAATATGCACGTAAATACCAATGCAACATGTAATTTTATCACACAATTGGCACTTATCTTGGTAAGAATGTCACCAACTACGTCCAGACCTTCCACGAACCTCCGAGTCTTAGACCATATTGTTCATCACTCTCAACAGTGAGTCATCCCCGAGATGAGACTAAACTCCACTCGGGTAAAGGGATTCCTAACTAGGCTAAGGGCTCGTAGACAATAAGAAAGACTCTTTCTCAGGTGCCAACTCAACTAACAACCTACAGTCCCTCATTCCCCACATGCTTGTCCCACCCCATGAAGTGTGCCCCTTCTCTGCTCAACAGTCCTTCGGCTGCCCCACTTCCTTTCTAGGCTTCAGCAACAGGCCGGAGAGGAAGTCTCAGAGCACTGTAGTTGCAGTTCAGCACCTTCAGAAAATCAATTCCAAAGAATTCTCTCAACCAGAGAGAAATTTCTCACGGGACTGACAACCCGCCTCTTCAATATCCCATGGGCCTGACAACCCGCTTCTTCAGTCCATCTCCCAAGCTAACCAGCTACACAAACAGATATGGCTATGGATACAGTTCAGGTACATTGAAATGAATGTTTGAAGGATAACTGACTGCGTGAGTGAAATGGTCATGGAGTCATGGTTGAATGATGGAAAATATGGGAAAATGAACTAAGTCCCAACAATATGTACGCATGTCCCAAACTTGACACTTGTCATGTGGGAAGCTACTTTGGCCCACTTGCCCCCAACTTTAGAACATAGGATAAAATAATTATGCATACTTTGTATTTAATAAATTTTAATATAATATTCTCTTTTGGCTTAAACTCCCTAGATTATCCCTTTTCCTTAACTTTTAGGCCCCTCCCTTTCCCTAACCAGTGGAATTTAGTCCCCCATCTCTTGTATCGTGGTCAGTCTCTGCGCAACGATGTATTTTATATTATTTATGAGACATATACAAAGATAGGCGCACATGCCTTTAACATCTAGGATCTTCGTCCTAATCAAAACATAAGCATCCTAACTTATAATAACTGGCTCACCAGCCTGTAAAACGCAGCATATACACAAAAGGCTCCTTGGCCTCAAAGTCGCGTGCACTCAAGTTGTTGCGCGCGGTATCCAGGAAGGTACAAACTTCCTCATTTTACTGCGCAATACATGCTCGCACTATGCCATGAAATGTGCATACAAAATGATATCAAACAACTCACCAGCTTAAGTATATTTTCATTTACGTTACAATTGGGTTCGGCCTAGGGATATTACAATCCCCTCCCCTTATTTATGCACTGTCCTCAGTGCATCATGTCCCCATATACAACAAAACTTTAAAAATCCTCAAAACGATGTGGGTATTCTGCTCGCATTGCATCCTCATGATCCCAAGTAGCATCCTCAGGACCGTATCAGGTCCATTGGACCTTTAAAATACATATGGATTTATTCCGGAGCTCTTTGATTTTTTGATCCAGAATGCGCACCGGATGAACTTGGAAAGCACCTTCTTGCTCCACTTGGATCACATTCCAATCAATAACATGATTAGCATCAGGTATATATATTTCTTGAGAAATGATACATGGAATACATTATGAATAGACATAGATGCAAGCAATGCAATCATATAAGCCACTGGACCAATCATCTTTAGGATTTCAAATGGCCCACAATAGCGAGCTGCCAACTTTGAACAATTTTCCAATTTCAGGGAACTTTTGTTGGCCTTCACTTTCAAGAATACATGGTCTCCCACTTTAAATTCCCTGTAAGTTCTACCCTTATCATCATAAATTTTATGTCTGTCTTGGGCTGCCTTTAAATTTTGTTTTATTTTAATCATTTGCTCCTCTATTTCCCAGACCCAATCTGGCCCGACCACTACTTTGTCTGTTGGGTTATCCCAGCTTACTGGTGTCTTGCACTTTCTACCATAAAGTGGCTCAAATGGGCTCATCTTTAGAGATGTTTGGTACCCATTGTTATAAACAAACTCTACCAAGTGTAGGTAGTCTTCCCATTTTGATATTTTATCCATCACATACATCCTCGGCATATCTTCAATCACTCTATTTAGCCTCTCTGTTTGTCCATCTGATTTTGAATGATAGGTTGTACTAAAATTCAAATTTGTTCCAAACCCATTAAAAAATCCTTTCCAAAAATTTGAGGTAAATTATGGATCTCTGTTAGACACTATTGTCTTGGGTATGCCATGTAATCTAGAAATTTCCTTCTTATAAACATCATCAATGTTGGTTTCCTTGTGAGTGAGCTTAACGGGAATAAAATGAGTAGCTTTGGTAAGCTTATCCACCACTACCATGATAGAATCATGTTTCTTGTTTGTTCTGGGAAGTTTGGTAATGAAATCCATTATTACAACTTTTGATTTCCACTCAGGAATGGGTAATGGTTGTAGCAAACCAGCTGGGTGTCTATGCTCAGCCTTTACCTTTTGACATTCCAAACATTTGGCAATAAAATCAACAACCTCTTTCTTCATGCCTGGCCAATAATATTGGCTCTTGACTGTTGCAATAGATTTTTGATATCCTGGGTGCCCAAAATAAGGCACATTATGCATTTCTCCCAATATCATATTTTTCAACTACTGGGAATTTGGTACATAAATTTTTCCCTTGTACATGATAATTTCATCATTATCTAGCTTGTATTCCTCGATTTTCTGTTGCAAATTACCTTGTTGTAATTTTGCCACTAAATCCTTGTAATGCAAATCTAATTTGACAGCCTCTATAATTTTATCTTTAAAATCTGATTGGTACATGCTAATGGTTGTAGCATGCAATTCATGCACTCTTTTGCTGAGTTCATCAGCCACTTTTTTCTCTTTCCCCTTGATATGATTTATATCAAAGTCATATTCACTTAGAAATTCTAATCATCTGGTTTTCCTAGCATTTAGAGTTGGTTGATCAAATAAATATTTCAGACCATTATGGTTTGTTCTTAACTCAAATATTTTCCCCATGAGGTAGTGTCTCCATTTCCTTAAGGCATGCACTATGAATTCCAACTCCAAATCATGAGTGGTATAGTTTCTTTCATGCTCCTTTAACTTCCTTGACTCATAAAATATAACAAACCCATTTTGACTCAGGACTCCACCAAGTCCCTCTTTACATGCATCTATGCATACAATGAAGTCTTCATTTGGGTCTGCAATCCTTAGTATTGGATCACTTGTTAATAATTGTTTCAAGTGTTGGAAACTCCTTTCACAATCCAATGTCCACTGAAACTTCACACCCTTCATTTGCAAGGAAGTGATTGGGTGTGAAATCTTTGAGAATCCTTCAATAAATCTTCTGTAGTATCCTGCAAGGCCCATGAATGATCTGACCTCTATCACATTCTTTGGCACTGACCATTCTCTAATGGCTTCTATCTTCTCAGGATCCACTGCTATCCCATCCTTTGAAATTATATGCCCCAAATAATGAATTTGCTTCTGATAAAATGAGCACTTTCTCAATTTGGTATAAAAATGATGCTCCCTTAACACTTGCAACACCATCCTCAAATGATTTTCATGCTCTTCTTCTGACTTGGAATATATAAGAATGCCATCCAAAAATACAATGACAAGCTGTCTAAATATTCTCCGAAAACACCATTCATTAAGAACATGAAAACAACTGGTGCATTTGACAACCCAAATGGCACCACTGTGAACTCATAATGACCTTACCTTTTCCTGAAGGAGGTCTTGTTGATATCTTGCTCTTTAATCCTTACCTGATGGTATCCTGACCTGAGATCTATCTTTGAAAATATTTTTGTATCCTTTAATTGATAAAAAAAAGTTCATCAATCCTTGGCAGAGGATACTTGTTTTTAACAATCACTTTATTCAACTGTCTGAAATCAATGCACACTTTTAATGTTCCATCTTTCTTCTTCACAAACAAGACTGGGGCACCCCAAGGTTACACACTTGGGCATATATACCTCTTCTTCGGAAGTTCGTCAAGCTGCATCTGCAACTCCTTCAGCTCTGGTGTACTCATTATGTAAGGAGTCTTTGACACTGGAGCTGCTCCAGACATTAGATTTATAGAGAAAACAATATCTCTCTTTGGGGGTAGTCCTGGTACCTCCTTGAAAACATATTCAAAATCTTCCAGGACTGCATGATCTTCCAAATTTGGCACCTTATCTCTAGGTGTCTCTTCCATATGAGCTGCAAATATTTGATAGCCTATCCTGTAACATTTCTTTAGTTGCAATGCTGAAATTTCTCTGATGGTTACTGCCGTGGGAATTCCCTACACTTTCCTTAGGCTCCCTTTCTCATCCAAGGAAGTAAATGCCTTGTTATGACAGTCTATGATAGCATGATGTTGGTCCAACCAATCCATCCCAATTAGACAGTCATAGGAACCTAAAGGCAAGATGTTCAAATCTTCCATGGTGTTCAACCCATTCATGTCCATAAGACATGACTTAACCATCTCATTGACTTTTCTTTTGTATCTGGTATCCAGTTGCACCAACAAATATTTTCCATGCTTGCTTCTTGGCAAATACAAACTTTCCACCATCTTAGGATCTATATAACCTTGACTAGCTCCTGAATCAATTAAAATAACAATGGTTTGGTTGTTGATCATACCTTCTACTTCAATCATATGTGATTGATATTCTGCTTCTTGTTGTCTAAGGCTGCATAGATCCTGGGTACATTTCTGCCCATGTCCTCCACTGTTTCATCTTGTTGTACATTATGAAAAACTCTCCGTTTTTCAATTTTGTGAGGACAAACCCTGAACATGTGATCTCCTTTACAACCCCAACATTGAATAGGTGGTTGCCTTCGCCTTTGACCCCCTGTTTCAATCGTTCTAGGCTCCCTAAGAGTTTGTTGTCCTTGTGGATTATTTTTTAAGAATGGTGGCTTAGATCCCTTCTTCCTTTGATCCACCTTGAATTTCCTTTTGTTTTCCCAAGATTTTTGGAAAGTTGGCCTTGATTTTTGCTGATCATATAGGAATTTAGCTCGCCTTATGGTATCCTCCAATTTCTTGGGATCATCATATTGTATTTTGTCACTAATGAATGAAGACAATCCACTTAAATACATTTGAATTTTAATTGTCTCATCCTTGATGAAAGAGACGTACTTCAACAGTTCTAGAAACCTTCTTTCATATTCATCAATGGTCATACTTCCAAGCTTGAGTTCAAAGAACTCTTTCATTTTCTTGTTATAGTATATTTTAGTCAAGTATTTCTTCTCAAAATACTTCTTGAATTCCCTCCAAGTAACACTTTTCTCTTTAATGTGTTTCACCTGCACAAGTTGATCCCACCAAACGGATTCCTTTCCCTTGAGTTGATAGATAGTAATTCTACCTTTTGCATGAGAAGAATAATTATGCAGTTGAAAATACTTTCTCATGCCGAGAAACCATGTTTCTACATCCTAATCCTTCTTGTTCTCACCATCAAACGTAGGAGGTTTGATTTTGTTCATTTCTCCTCGTAGTTCATCCACCCCAGAAATATTTTGCTTCTTGATAGGGGATGGACTTGAGCTGATGTGTGATCTCTTATTGGAATGCCTAAGGGAGTTGTGGTGATGTTTTCTAACACTTCTGGTTCTTCTTTTGTCACTAGGATGCTTGTGACTTCCTGACTTGCTTGAGTCACTCTCCTTGTTCAATTTATTTTCTATTATGTTCAAGATATGCAATAACTTCATGTTGAAGTTATCCTGCTGTTCCTTGGCTTTCATAAGCCTTTCATTATCATGTTTATGTCTTTGGACATCCTTCTACAAATTTTTAATGGTCTCTGCCATATTCATGTTTTCATCCCTTTCTTCTCCATGTCCATTGGAGTTTGTTCCTTCAATGCCCAAATGGAAATCCATCCCTCTGATTTCATCTTCCCGACTGTAAGTCCCTTGTGCCTCTTCCATTCCTCTAGAATCTATGTTGATCTTGATCTGATCTAGTTGTTGTTAACTCTGCAAAATGACCAGCCAACAAAACTTTGTCAGACTATCTGTTTCAACAATTTCATGAAAACATGAGCCATTCAAGAATTTCAAGAATTCTTTCTTCTGATTTCCTAGAAATTTGAATGCTCAGATCAATTTTTTTGGTGGATATTTAGATTCCACTATCCAAGACTTTTCCAACACCTTCTTTGATGCTCAATTCTGACTCTTGAGCAAAACGTTATGGCTATTTGAAATTTTCCCATTAATTTTCTTGTTCATTTTTTTTTTCAACTTGGCGCAACTCTGCGCGGTACTTATACATTTTTTGCACCTACTCCTTTGGATTTTTCGTAGGATCTCAATTGGGTTTCATGTGGACACTCTGTCCTAGTTTTAGCTCTTTCTGGGTTCTGGAATGCTAGTTACAGTCGGCTGAAGTTCTAGACCAAATACCATATTGTAACTGATATGCTACAGGTACCTTATTTTCCATATTAAATACTTTTAACATGCCCAAAAATTTAATTCAGCTCTTGGAATGTCTTCTATGGCTCAATAAATTTCCATTGACTACTCCTGTGCCTCAATCTGATTTCGGAGAAGAAAGTTATGGCTCTTTGAAGTTAGATGGGTCTTACATTTTACCCTCCACTGTTTACGTTGTAACTTTCTCATAAAAGCTCTATTTGATGAACAATTTACACCATTAGAAAGATCTATATGATCTCTTTCATTTGAGCTGCAGAGACCAAGTGTAACTTTGGTAAAACTCTATCTCGTGGTTTTTGATTTGCTAAAAACGCTCTTATGGGCCTCAAAAACGCATTGAAAAAAGATGACGTTTAGATGATATAAAACGTCACAGAAAATCACTGATTTTCTATTGTTGTTCACCCTTCATACAACTTTGCGCGCACAAATTTCAACCTGTAACCCATATTTACCATGCGCAGAAACAACTCAAGGTAAATCATTGTTCGTGCCCCTATAACCATTATGCAACACTTCCATGCCACACCAATAATTGACGTGCACTACATTTCTGTTGCACGATAATATCCACTGCGCACAGTCTTGGTTCTTGAACAATACCTATTGCGCACAGTTTTTGTATGATGCACTGATATTCTGCACGCATTACTCTATGAACTGCACCATGCCAAATTTCAATACGCCCCCTCCTCGCACAAATACTTTGTGTGCACCATTAACTAAATTATCGGGCGACAACATATACCCACATTGCACACGCACCAACAAAGTTTCTTTGCGCTCTGCCAATACTGCACACACCTCGTGTGACATTATTATGTGTGTGCACACCGCACACACCTTATTATGTGTATGTACACTGCACAATGTTAAATTTAATGCATGCTCATGTACAAAAAAATTCTTTCACGCGGCGCCAAAATTTAGTGCGCGCACCAACAAACCAACCTTTTTCCGCGTGGTTCCAACATTTAGTGCACACACCCGCACACTAACATTGTTCCGCGCGGTGCCAAAATTTAGAGCGTGTACCAGCACGCTAATTTATTTCCACGCAGTGACGAATTTTACCTATCACAAGCTTTTTACTGCACATCCTGCATTTTGAGTGCACCCTCCTGCGCGCATTCATTTTTATGCGCATCAATTCCTCGTGAATTCCGCTGCAGAAATTGGGGATTTTTCCTAACTTTTTCCTAATTTACCATAGACATTATGCAACTATGAAATTTCCTCAATTTCACCCGGATAACACCCATTCAGATCTCAACTCAACAGCCTTTGGATTTCGGAGTGCCTGAAATCCTAAAGCTGTAGGGTTGAGATCTTTGATGGGAAATCTCTTGATACCAGTCCAATGCCTCTTTGATAGGGTTGAGATCTTTGATGGGAAATCTCTTGATACCAGTCCAATACCAGTCCAATGGATATTATATGCCAGGTCGTTGATTCCTAATGTACAAATGCTTATTTTATATTATTAATTGCGAGTAGTTATAGCCGCATAGTAAGATGTTTTCTTTTTCTCGATGTTGCCAATGCAATTTGATGAGGCAATTTGATGTAAATGATTTGAAATTCAGTTCTTCATACTGTTTTCGATTAGACAATTTTATATGTTTTGTATTTTTCATGTTGAGGTTGTTTGGACTTTTGATAACCCCAGAGGATAATGAGACTATACAGCAGACATGGAACCTTCCCGGGAAATCGTCATTATATTCGCTGGACAAAAGCTTCGTCATTATATTCTCTGGAAAAAAGCTTAGCATTTCTTCCAGGAGAAATGATGTTCTATTGATTTCATCGAAATCTTACCTAACCCGAAGAAACAGTTGATAATATTACTTAACCCAAAGAAATAGGCTATTCAACCCCATGACAAGCCCGTGAGTCCAATCACATTAAATATTATTTAAACATTCAACCCCATGACAAGTCCGTGAGTCCAATCTTTATGAGACTGTGAACGGTTCACTCTTTTTCATAAATAGTAAAAGTTTCGTGAGTCGAATATTTAAAGAACGGTTCACTCTTTTTAATAAATAGTCTAAAAGTTTTGTTTGATTTTGCATTTAGAAATACATTTTAAACAATAAAAAATAAAGATTTTGTCCATATTTAAATAGTCAGATTTTAACTAAAAATATCAAAAGGTAGAAAATTTAGTCAACCTCCTTTCATAACACATGTGGTGAGATCCATACTTTTCAATCATAACCAACTCTCTATCACTAAATTTGGAATTGTTGGAGATTAACTCTCCATCACTAAATTCCAAGCATTAAAGAAAGCCACAAAGGCATTAAAACAATCAAAAGAAGAATCCCTAGAACAATGTCGCGTTGCGCAGCAAGAGAAAGATGACCTTCAGGCGAAGTTTGTGGAGGATAAAGTGCAGATCTAGAAGGAAAAAGAATAGTTGTTCACAGAGAAGATGGGAGTCAAGGAGGCAGCCACCATAACACTTCGCTCTGTGTCGGGCCTCGCACAGATAGAAGAAGACACAATGGAGAGCCAAGTGGAGAAGCTCGCTAAAGCCATTCAACAGCTTCAAGCAAGAGTGGTCCAACTGGAACTGCAAGTCGTGCCAAGCACTCCGCAGGAACTGTGAGATTAGAGGGAAGAAACTGCTCGAAGAGTCGAAAGAATCAAGGCATTGGCCTTAGAATGCAAGCAATTAAGCAGTCGAAGTGCACAGACCTATGAGTGCCTTGCAGAGGACCCAAAAATAAATACATTGGAGTCACAGCTCTAGGAAGCAAAGCAACAAGCAGTGACAGTACAAGCACAGTTGAAGCCATTATCAATTGTCGAGAGGATGAAAAGGTCCCAGGAACAATGCACCGTTCAACAATAGATCCATGCCATCCAAAGTAAAGTGCACAACTGGAACACCTAGAAAAAGTAGTGGCCACGGTGGAACAACGATTGGAAGGACCAGTGACCGAGAAAGTTATTCAGGAGTTCGTCGAGTAGAAGGCTTTGGCAAAGCAGTAGGTCGAAGCAGCTCGACCCAAGCTCAAGGCCTTCAAAGCAAAGTTGCCCAGATCAAAGTGACTCGGAACGAGTCACAGGTGAGTGTTGGGGGCCTGTTGGCCCTCGACCAAGTTTGGAGAACCTTGGTCATGTTTTACCACTTTTGGGACTTCGACAGGCTAGTCGAAGACAAAGCGCCAGGCGAAGCAGAGATCGCAGGATCTCGCCCCCTTTTGTGGGATTTTTGGGTTTAGGGTTTATGTAACGAGTATGGGATGTTGGCCCATGGGTCTTACCCATGTTTAGGCCCATTTTGTAATGTATAAATAGATATATAGGCGATGTGAGAAAGTAGTAGGGAGACCTAGTAGAACCGTCTTAGTGTAGAGCTAGAGGCTTTGTGCATACTATGTGTTAAGACTTGCAGAGCTAAGTGAAAGTGATTGTAGGAAGCTTGTGTGCATACTGTGTAAGAAGGCTTTGTGTTGTGACCTAACTCGGGGAAGGAGGATATGGAGAGGTGCACGTAGATCTCCTGTCCTATGCGGAATTGGTATTATGGCTCTGTGCATTGAAAGAAGGTGATAACGAGAAGAAGAGTTGGTGGATGTAGCCCCACGCCGGGGGTGAACCACGTATATCCTGTGTTGTGATTTCTTTGTGTCATTGATGTGATTTATGCTTAGTGATGAATCTTTATGTATGTTAGATGCATCTGATATAGTAGCTTAGTGTTTGATAACTTGGATGAATGCTAGATCTATTGATGTTATGTGCTAAATGGTCAGATATGGTTAGATCTTGTTGAATACTGCTTTGTTCTGTAACTAAGGTTCTACCTGCGATGTGAATAAGGGTTAAATACTAATGAATGTTAACATCTAAGTTCTCTGTTAAAGCATTGTGATTACATATCTATGTTCCAACTAGGTTGTAGACACTTGATTCCTGCAATCCCCCATGCCTCTACCTAGAGTGAGACTTCATCTGCTTCGCAGGTGTTTCTGAAAGGGCCGGTAGTTAGGGTTTTGTTGGTGCGTTGTTGAAGTGTTGAACCCTGGGTCTGCCCCTGTGCCAACAGGACTACACATTTTTCTGTTATCTATCTAATTGTAGTGAGCCCTAAAAATGATGTTTAGGGCCTCAAAATGATCTCGCAAGTCAGGGACCCGAAAAGTAGGAAACAAACTGCCAAATGAGAGAACTTCCAAAATGAACCAGTTGGAATACGTGGGAGGCCACCGACATCCATATGGATCAATCCCCCCTGCCTTAGGAAGAAATGGTATCCATTGCATTGAGTTCCCCCATCAGATGAGGAAATTTCTGTTGAATTTGGCCCCGGGTGAGCCACTTGCCTTGGTGCAGGAGTTGTCGTGCTTTAACAACTCGATAAAGTTGGATCCTTTGTTGTTGGGTGCCCTTGATATGTGTGTCCACAATCTATTCACTGAATGCATGTTGTATTCATTTAGGGTTGAGCGCTTCTAGTGTCAACTGCTCTGATATCTCCGAGGTGTCCAATAATGGTGGGAAATATGGCCACAAGAGAGCCACGTTGAAGACTGGGTGTAGGCCAAGGAAAGGGGAATGTTGAGCACAAAAGAATTGTCACACACAACCTTGGTGATGGTGTATGGCCCATACCGGAGTGGGCAAATCTTCCGATGGGGCCCTGTAAGGCGTTCTTTCTGCAAGTGCAACCAAACTTTGTTGCCCACCTGAAACTTATGTGGCACCTGGTGTTGATTATGGTGCTGCTTGTACTTGGCATTGGACTTTTGTAAAATATCCTAAATGTGTTAGCGGATGTGATGGATATGCTCAATGAACTAGGTGTCTTTGTCAGCTTCTAGTGGAGAAGGGGAGGAGTCGGTCGAGGTGGTTTCCAAGGGTAGTGCAACATCCATGGGGCCCAATTGTTGGAATCCCAACCCCACCTGAAAGCGGTTGTGGCCATTTGAGCTATGTAGGGCTCGATTGTAGCTATGTTGGACATAGGGAAGACTCTGATCCCATGTGTGGGGGTGCTTGGAATTGTACATGCGCAGGATATGTATGAACATCCGATTGACGACCTCAATTTGGTCATCTTTCTGGTGGTGGAAGGTAGTGGATTTGGTGAGCTTGGTATCCAGCAGTGACCAGAGGCTCAACTAGAATGTGTTGAGGAACCGACTATCCCGATATGAGACAATGGTTTGTAGAATCCCAAAGTGTACCCAGACGCATTCAAAGAAGAGCTTGGCAGTGACCACCATACCAACAAGCTTGTTTTCCTCTGCATTTTACAGTTTCAACTTATTTCCTTATTGAATATAAAACCAGTTTTATTGTATCTATGTTATTCCGTGTTAAGCATCTTTTAATAATTTGTATTCATTTAGTTCTGCTCATAAAATCCGGATCATTCCAACTCCAGATACATCTCGTGTCATACAACCTTTACTCTCCACCAGTCGATCATGACATGTCTCGGTGATAATAAGAAACACTCACCAGATTCCCTTCATGTGGTAAGAGGCTCCACTATCCACAATCCATCTTAAATCACCCCCACATCCTCCACTAAAAACACTGGATACTAGACTAACCAGAGAAAATTCCTTGTCATACTTGGAAGAACAACCAACCATGGTTGTTGTAGCATCTGTCTTGGGCCCCTCTGGTTCCTTCTTCTTCTTCTTCCTCTTAGGACAATGAGAAGAAAGATGCCCCACCTGGTTACAACAGTAACATCTGACTTTACTCAAGTCCCTCCCGGAACTTCCTTTCTTCTTTCTCTTTGCAGCAAGAACAAAATTCTCATCAACTCCATTTGTCTTAGGTCCACTGCTCTGAGATCCTTCCAAAATCTTCTCCTGAGTGAAATCGTCCCATACTTTGGTCCAATCTGGAAGATTCTCACGACCCACCACACACTTCATGAAGACTTCCCATTCTTTGGTGAAGTCTTTCGAGGTTATCCTTACCAAATATGAATCCGATATGATCTCCCTAACTGTAGCCATCTCATCTTTCACTTGAGCTACCCAGGTAAGATACGAAGACACACTCTCCCCCTTACGTATCTTGGTATCATGCAACTTATCCTTCAAGGCCATCTTCCACTTTTCATTATTCACCTCAAACAAGTTCTTAAGTGCATCCCACATCTCTTTAGATGTCTTATTCTTAGCCAAGTGTGGGATAAGGTGATCCTTCACCCCATCCAGAATAAGCCCCTGAGCTTTGGCCTCCTTGACCTCATGCAAATCCAAAGCAATAGGATCTGTTGTGGGAGCCACAACAACAAAACTGACATAGTTTCAAATCTTGTTCCCCTTGAGAACAACTGACATCTGGACCTTCCACTTCAAATAGTTGGAAATTTCAGCCAACCAATCCTCAAATCTAATACATGAATCCATATTCCCTGTCACAGCTCAAGGAAAACAATCACAGATTTCCCTCCTTCAAACTTGCCCAAAAATCTCACTGCTCACTATCGCTCAGAGCCCAAGCTCTAATACCATGTAGAAATTTAATGACAAAATCAAAAAGTAAATAATTATGTCATACACTTAGCAACCTATAGATAACTGTCTTGTATGAACTCTGAAATTTCTAAACCCACATTCACAAATTACCATAAGAAGAAATACACATTGCTAAGCAATTTTCAATGGAAAAAACACAATGAACAACAACCATTCAACCATGAATAACTCATAAATTTAGGCAAATGCCAGGGAAAACCCCAATGTGGGGAAACCCAATGAGATATATATTATTCATCTTTAGGAGATAAAAATATAAGCAACATAAATACATTTCCAGCAAGATAAAAACCACTTACAACACACTAAAACAATCCCAAACTTTGTTGTCTTGGAATCCATGCCAAAGAAGTAGTACAGTCTGTACGACCCAGTTGAAAAACACCTAGAAATTTGTTCCATACCATAATTGTATAGACAACTACAGTAAATGGTCCAAATTGCCAATATAAATACTAGAAAATTTCCTCGAAATTTGTGCAATAATGCTGCCTCAAAATCCATTCCCTCCTGACTGTTTTACGAACTATATAGAATGTACATATCCGTAAAGTACGACATGTTTATCAACAAAAAACTACAACACTTCCTCACTGCAAATATCCTTGGGATTTGTGCCCACTTTCTCTTGGGAAAAGCACCCAACCTGCTGCCCTAAATCTTCTCTCCAAGCTTACTCATAAAAATATATCTCAATCTTCTTCTCATTGTCTTGCACAATACCCAATGCATTCTCTTATAATATGAAAGTGACCCTTCACCTTGTCCAACCCTAGATCTAATCTCCAAGATCTAATCTTGCCTTTAGAATATCAAGGGTCATGATTCATTCCCTCCAAAATAAATCATTTAAAATATTAAAATACATTTTCACTTTATAACATAACTGCACTTTCTGAAATAAAATCACTTTAATATTAGAAGGTACACCTTATTAAAAAAGTCACTTTAATAAAAGAGCCGCTTTATCACAAATTTATAAAACCCAATTACAAAGTCAAGTGCCTAGTAGTGTAGGTATAAGGTAACTACCGCATACACGACACACATGGAGAATACTTCCCGAGCTAAAAAGATAATAGAAGATTTGTGCCACTATCCCCAAGGAGTATGTTTTGGATCCCTATGAGAATCTTTTGAGGGTAATCCAAAGGTATTTCACTTGTGAGGGTAGGTTTGACAGAGTATACCAGTACCATGTAATACTCCTCATGCATTTCACAGGAAAGAGCCCCCTAAACTTACCTTTTTACCTGTATAGAAGCTTAGGTAAAATGGCAGATAAAGTCCAATCTAGGGATGACCAAATTAAGAGTAGCTTCTTTCACTTTTCCTTGGTGAAGTTGCTAGTGGTTAAAGTGATTAGAAAACTAAACATGGATTGGGACTCCTTCTTAGCCTCAACAAATATCCCCCTAGAACCCAAAGGAGATGCCCCCTTTATCTGCAGAAAGATTGGCCTCTAATACTTCAGGTGGAAAAGGGAGAAGTGTTGTAGACCAAGGAAAAGGAAAAGGAAAGGATATTGATGGAATTCACCAAGACAACCAATTCTGAAGAAGGGGAGGAGGCTACAATTCAATGATGAGCCAAAGGAGACATAGACACCCAACAGACCAACCATGAGGTCAGCTGCTAGAAGGCTTCCCACACCCATAATGTAGACAGATGATTTTGAACCTTTAGCTCAAGATATTGATGAAGACAAAATGTAGTTGGGAGAAAGGGACAAAGAATTCAGAGAGCTGCAAAATCAACTCAAATAGGTTCAACATGTCATAGCCCAGTTTTATCAGGAAAGTAGAGAATTGCAAAGGAAATTGGTTGAGAAGGTTCCTAATGTTCAAACATCACCAATTAAAGAAGTTTCAAAAAAGGAAATTTCCAAGGGGAGGTAAGTTATGAAAAGTCCTAAGACAATAGTTTTGGCCAAACCTACAGCTCCTCTGACAAGATCCTCAGCCAAAAAGGTGATTTTAGATGCACAAGACTAGCCTGTAGAAATTGAGAAACCTCACACTTCACCTGGAGAAGGAGACAAAACTATAAAATGGCTCAACAAGAATATAAGTGAAGCTCAAGACCAAATTATAAAGCTCGGGTAAGAAAAAATGATATCAGAGGAAAGAATAATGAAACACTTTCAAGAATTAAAACCAACCATAGATGATGCATGTGCATCCCTTTCTAACGCCTAGTCAAAACTGAAAAGAAATGCAGCGTTGCTCAGGCAAGTAGGAAACTTGAAAGTGAAAAAATTGACATTAAGAAAGGAAAATAGGTATCTCAAACAAAAAATGCAGTTAAATGATGAAGGCAAAAGGAGGCTACAACTACTTGCAGAGGTAGCAGAGATATGAATGAAGAAACCTCACAATTCTGTCTTTTTGTGGAAAAGGGTAATCTCGGGTTTTGAGTTTGTTCTAGAAGTTTTGTTCACTGTGAGAAAGTGAAAAATCTATGATGATGGAGAGGATTGAGGATGTTATCAAATTCTAGATATGTTATGAAAAACATTTTTCACTCCTTCTACCTCTGATTCATAGAAGGATGACAACATAAGAACACCTTCTAAGCTACAGTTGCAGTTTTGTCTAGGAAATTATCATGCACATCACTTGCGTAGAGAGATCTCGCTACGAAAGTAATGTAATAACACATGGTTATAAATTTCAGTAGGAGGTGATGAGTATTAAGGTTCTAAAGTAAGTACGTGTCTCCAACAAGCTACTTCGACTATAAGATTGCACAGGTTTCAAGAAAACTCAATGCACTATGCAAATTTGCTATGCAAACACTATAGGTAGCACTTGCGCGACGTTAGCTTCAGTTTTCTACGCAGAGGTGGAAGAGGTACCAAACAACGCATAGAATATTCTCAAATTGGTCTCCAGATGTAGCTGATGACCCACCACAACATCAAACTCGAATTATACTCAAATTTCTATTTTTGTAAAAGATATTTTGTTTTACATTAAAGATGGTCAAAATCAAATTTATTATTTTTAGTAAAGTTGTTTAGGAGTTGTTCTCCTTCAATGTAACTAGATCCATGATTATAGGTGGCAGTAGTTTGACTCCTAGTATCCTAGTGTGGCAATAAGCTCTTATATATTTGATCACTTTTGATGTAAAAAAGGGGTGAGTTGGCAGAAGCAAGGACATTTTGCTTGATATTGTAATTTTTTTTTTTTTAAATTAATGAAATACAAATGCAGAAGTCCAGAGCTTTTCAAGACAAAGATTCTAATGGTGGTGTCCTGAAGTCTATGCTCTAGTCTTTGTATGCACATCTTGTTGTCTTATTCTTCATCTGCATTTCATCTGTTTAAATTGGAGGTTAAAGGGTCTAAAATTCATCTTAATGGTGCTTTAGATTCAAATGATTTAAACTTTGTATTTATTTCTTAACTTATCATAATTCATCTTTCATGGTGCTTTGATTTTGTTATAATTTTCATTCTTGTTTCACTCTACACAACAAATTTAAAAACTGAAAGTTCATCACCTACTTAGCCTTTGTTTCTTTGAAGAGTTCCACCTACTAGTCATTGTTTTAATTCGTTTTCAAAGGTTGACTCCATTTCCCAAGAGATCCCTCTCCTTCTTGCCAACAAAACTCTATAAAAATCTCTTCAATCATCAAAACCTAGCCATCAATATAGCAATAAAACCTATCTATTAGAGACTAAGTGATAAGAGATATCCCTCTCTGAACTGAATAGGCTAGTGTCCAGTTCTAAAGTGGTTTTTTGGTTACCTCTGTAAGTTGTTTCTTCATCCAAACAATTTACCAAACCGATCCTTCTATGGTTACATCTATAAGTTGTCATTATCCATACCCAATCAGTTGGCTCAGTCATGGATGGGAGATCTACGTCAACCAACAATGTCACCTGAACTATGACATCAAACCTTTCAAGATGAGGTATCGTGCGATGTTTCCCCCAGTGAAGTTTGTGATAATATTTTGGGTCAGCATGTGGAAGTTTCATGTTTTTTATCAATCTAGGCCCCATAGTGTCATTATTACTCTGGGAGGTCAAATATGCAGGGTAACATAGGAAGTCCAATCTACTGCGATCTCTTTGATCTCCGTGAAGTAGTGTCGAAAGGTGGTTTCTCAGATCTGGAGATTTGTCCTCTTTATGGTACGATCGGAAGGTGAATAGAAGGTCACTGCAACCGCCAAAAAATCAGCAAGAGATCTCTCTACACATCACCAACATGTGGAAAAGATAGTAGAAGAAAACAAAGACATATTTTCCTCACCTGCTGGGGTGCCTTAACACTGTCAGGTAAAACACTCAATTGATTTGAATCCCAATGATCCTCTACCTAACGACCTTGTATACATATGTTCTATTATGGAGAATGAAGAAATCAAATTCCAGATCTAAGAACTAATTATGAAGGGTCGCATCAAACCAAGCTCCTCACCTTGCATGAGCCCAATTTTTCTATTATAGAAGAAGGATGGGATGTGTCGACTTTGTATTGATTACAAAGAATTGGACAAGATCACAATTAAAAACTGATATCACATCCCTTGTATTGATGATATTCTCGATCAACTCAAAGGAGATAAATTATCTAGTAAGATTGATTTGAAGTCAAGCTACCACCAAGTGTCGATTAAGAAAACTGATGTATGGAAGACAATGTTCAAGTATAAAGAAGGTCTCTTCTAGTGGTTGGTCATACCTTTTGGCTTGACTAATTCCCCAACCACATTCATGCAGATGATGGATGATATATTCTGACCATTCACAAATTCCTTTATGGTCATATATCTGGTGACATCCTCATATTTAGAAAAACATGGGAGGAACATTTGAAGCACATTCAATAGGTCTTGTGATGTAGGATCATCACCATCAAAGAACAAGTGGAATACAGTTGGGTGCACTAGCGCATATTTTGAAATATTTTGAATTCCAAAGTTGGCGTATTAATGTAATATCTAAAAAGGATTTTGAGTTATGAACGTCTTTAATGATTGGAGGCTGAGCCATCACATAAGATCGATGAGTGAATGTATTTTTATTTAATGTGAAGGATCGTAGTACAGATCTGGAGCATTCGCTCTTATCTTTCTGACTCAAATATTTATTGTAATAAATGTTAAGTAGTTGAAAGCTTTTATTTTCGATAGGATAGCTTAGAGTAGTTGGAGGGAATAACTCCAAGAGTCCCTTTGTATAAAGCTTGGTATTGTTGCCGAGATAAGGATATTGAATCTAGTTTGTAGATTGCCATTGTAGCCAAGAGCTAAGAGCCATGTAGGAGTAGTGTATGTATGAATGTAATTTTCAGCTGAATGAATATAACAGAGGAATATTGTCCCAAATGTATATTGTTGTTATATCTATCTGAATGAGTGAATGATAGATTTCCTTTTTTATTCCTTGTTATTTCTTGTTCTTGTATCTATGCATGCATTTACATGGTTGAATGTATGAGTCACTATGAAGAGTGAATAAGTTTAAGTTGTTTCTCTTCTATGAGCGGGTGCAAGGAGTGCATAGTGTCCACAAGGAGTGTGTTGATAGAGTCCGTATCAAATCACAAACTCAGAAGAGATAGCGTGAACTTATATCCATAAGGAGGGAATAGAAGTCCATAAGGAGTGCCCGACATAGTTTTTCGACTCGAAATCTCAGGAGGAATAGTGCGATTTTAGACACAAAAGAGAGAAGTTGTTGGAGAACATTCACAAGGAGTGCAGAATCATCCACAGAGAAGTTGAGTGTGGAAGAGAACCTACTGCAAGGCATGCATAGGTCAAGAATTCGACTAACTTTCGAAGAGATTGTTCTAAGGAATAAGAGAAGGTAGAGGAAGTTAAGTTCAGGAGGGAGAGAAGCGGATAATTTCATACCTTCAGATCTAGAGGAACTGCGTGGAAGTTGGTCATAAGGAGTTTTGGCACTTCGTAGTTCGGAGAGTTTGAAGGTGTTGCAAGGGAGAATCGCAAAATCAGGGATTTGCGAAGAAATCACAACTGTTGGTCGTGAACGGGACGCACGACAACGGATTGGGGAGTTTGAAAGTCGTAAGTTTGGACGATTGTATGCAAGGTGAGTGGGAGTTTTGCAAAACCCGAAATATTGTTGGGCCATCATAATTAAAGGAGGCACGTGGTGCGAGGACCAAAGTTCAGAGGAGAACGCTTCGAAAAGTCTCAGAGTAAGAGATTAGGGTATCCCCGAAGCCTGAAATTACGAAGGGGTATATCCATGATCATAGCCTGTGGTCACTTAGGAGAATAGGGGCCTGTGTATAGAAATTTTGGGTGCCCGCAATGACCAGAAGAGTCAATCTGACTCAGGAATTTAAAGATACAAGACCAAGAGGTTGCATATCCCTAAAGGAGGGAAGGGGTTCTGTGCCATCTTAGGTACCTTGTGAAAATGCAAGCTATATGCAAATTTGGAGAAGTGTTCCTTCGACATGAAGAGAATCCAATATTTGGGATACATCATGGATGAGAAGGGAGAGCATGTGGATCCATATAATATCTAAGTCATCCATAATTGGCCAACCCAGAAAACATTGGCAGATCTCCATAGCTTCTTGAGCCTCGCCAAATTAAACTGAAGGCTTGTGTTGGATTTCTCCCATATCGCTTGGGCCTTAAGCCAAGTGACCAAGGGTGGAGTGAAGGCCAAGTTCGTTTGGGCTACGCCCCAATATAAATCATTCAAGGATTTGAAATTCTACCTCTACTTAGCATTGGTCCTTATTATATTAGACCTACAAAAACCATTTGAGATTGAGAGAGATCTTCAAATTATGTTATCGGTGCAATCCTCACTGAGCATGCGCATCAAGTGGCCTATCATAATGAAAAACTATTTGATTTTATTCATAGATACCCCACCTACAACAACGAGATGTACTCCATTGCGTATATGTGTCGATAGTGTAATAATTAAATTCTAGGGAAGAAAATGATCCTCCATAGTGTTCATAGGCCTCTGTAATTCATGTAGACACATGGAAAGTTACAAAATGACTTCCATCAGAAGTGGTCCATGCACCTACTGCAGTTCCACTTGAACATCAAGTACAAGAAGGGCATCACCAAACATGTCATATACTTCCTCATTCGACCCCCGGTTGTGGCACTAACCACAATTCTTAACTCTTGTGGGAAAGAGATGTCCAGGTGGGAAAAATTATACAATAGTGATTCTGACTTTGCAGCGCCCTATCACACATTGAATGCAAGAAAACCAATTCTAGACTTTCATCTCTAGGGTGGGATGCTATTCCATTTAAACCATCTCTTTGTTCCTTCAAGTGAGCATGCAAAGATTATTTGTGAATCTCATTATAGTTGGGTGGCAAGAAAGTTTGGTGTGGACAAAATAGCAGCAGTATTGCAAAAGCATTTTTATTCGCCCAAACTTAAAAAAAAATGTCTACAAGTACATAAAAACGTACACTACTTATGCCATTGTGAAATCCGTCATCAATAAATAGGGGCTATACACCCCTCTTCCTACTCCTAATAGGCCTTGGGAGTCCAACTCCATGGATTACATGTCTATTATACCTTCAACCAAGCATGGGAATGACTCTGTGTTCATGCTCATTGATCAATTCTCTAAGATGGAAATGTTGGCACCCTGGAAGAAGAGCATCACATCTAAGGCCATTTCTAAGATCTTCTTTGATTGTGTTTGGGTTCATTTTGGGCTCCCACGGAACATTATTTCCGATCACAATAGTAATTTCCTGAGTACGTTTTGGTCTAGCCTATGGTCAATGATGGACACCAAGCTGACCAAATTGACTGTTGTCCACTTTTTGTTCTTTAGATTGTTATAGGCTCAAAGCACAATGTCAAGGCATCTCAAAGAAATGTTTCGATTGATAATAAAACCATAATTCCCTAGTTTTAAATATAGTATTTCAATAATAATTACCAGAAATATAAAGAGGCTCGATCTAATTCTTTAAGTTCTTTTAATCTTTAGAAGTATGGAAGAATAATTAAGATGAAAAAAAATTGAAACAAAAAGCAATGTATCCATCAAAGATAAATATTACTCTTTGTCCAATAGAATAAATAATGGTGAATTTTCCTGTGTCACGAGATTATTTTAAAAATATAAACAAAATATAAGGGGACATGTCTTATTTTACTCACATAAAAACAAAGGAAAGTATGTACCTGAATAACTATTTTGAAACTTACTGCAGTGGAAGTTGTACCAAATTGAAACACTTATAACACTCGAAAACTAATTTGAAGAAAATGATTCATGAAGACATATGAAAACATGAACAAGAAACACATAAACTCCTTATATTAAATCGAGGAATCTCTTTCTTTCTGTAAATAAAAATCTATATCGAAAAGATTCATAAAGAGGAATTACAACATAAATTGTTATTCAATCCTAATGATATATTCGAATTCTAAAAATGGATCGATTGGATTAGATTCCATGAATTTCTTGAACTGTTGAAGCAAAACCTCCTCATTTTTTTGACCGGTTTCCCAAATTAAACCTGTAACAGATGTGAAAAAATTGGATCCATTAGATCAAATCTGACATGCTATCGCGACCATTGATCTCTCCTTTATTAATCCCACAGTGACTAGGGATTTCTTTTATTTGGATTTATATAGAAAATGATTTCATAATTGGTTTGAATACAAGTGAATGGGCTCCAAAACCTTGGTGCTATGTTACTTTTAATCCGTGGAGCCAAACCTTACTTGTTGGACTTCTATGAACACATTGAAGATATTGATTTGTTGGAACAATTCTTCTCTAGTGTGCTTTAATTTAATACCCGAAATTGAATCTATACCATTGATCGGTCTTATTTTCCGGAGGTCCGAGATTTAGTCTCAATCATTCATCGGGGTGCATTTTCAGAGCTATAGATAAGTTGAAGACTCCTACAAGGGAGGTATGAAATTTAATCTCAGTCGTTGATCTAGAGCCACAAGTGATGTGAGATTTGGACCATCTGTCTATATTGCACCATCATAATAAGGGTATAGTCACTGATGATGTCAGTCAAGACACATGGTGGCTTGACATATGTCTGTACTAGTATTTAAGTGGTAGCCAAGTGTGACATATTTCACTCGGTGGTTGGTCCCGCTACCAGAATGACGTGGTTTCATGGCAAGGAAGGAATCTGAGATTGCATTTGAATCGTCGGTCGAAGGTTTCTTTGGAGTGATTTGGACCATTCATCGGCAATGATCCATCAGAGTGATCAAAGGCCATGGGACTCCATGGTTAGAACTACAAGAATAAATTAAGACCGTCCATCGAAGTGTCCCAAAAATGAAGGATAACCATTGATCTATTGTACACAAAAGCCAAAATTTTCTTAGGCCTTGACGACATCATGTTTTCGTAGGTCTAGACACATGGAAACTCCCATGATGGAATTAAGGTAGATGACAAGTGTGACACATGTCACCGAGTTTTGGAGTGTTGACATGTATATCCAATGGGTTTTCTGTGTCCACATGGAAGTCACTGATTGTCCCTAGTAATTCTACATTGGCACACCAACATGTCGTTCGGCTAAAAATTCGGGCCCCGAGAATGAATTTGGACTGTTGATCGACCTCTCTTTACAGGGGTCCACGATCACATCTAATCCGCCCATCGGTAGAAACTCATCAGAGTGATCAAGGAATATGGGACTCTGAAACTGCGACTCTGAGATTAACTGTGAACCATTGATTAGTCCCATCCCAACAGAGTTGCGAATGGATCTGAACCATCCGTCAGAAAAAAAAAATCAACGATCATGATTAAAATATTTCCAGAACAGTTTTCGAAGCACCCCAAATATTTAGAACCGTGAAACACTACTCCGGCCAAGTGGAGGAGATCCATCTGTTTGTTTGAAAGAAGATCGACGAAGCTTGAGGAATCTGGAAATTCAACTCTGAAACAATTTTTTCCAAGAATTTGTGTGAACTATGCTAGTAGTTGAAATTGATCTGAGGACGTGAAGGAGAAATTCACCAACAAAGATCAATTTATAATCTTTTTTCTGTAGGTTCGGAGTCGATAGGCCATCGCACGTTAAAGCTTGTTTATTTTGGAGTTGTGCTAATCGTTGATTTCACCAATGTTCGATCGACGCTTCAAATTCATAGAGATATACATGTAGGTAAACATTACTTTAAATTACTTATAACACTATAAGCTTAAATAAAGCACCTACAAAATTTGATAAATAAATATAACCAAGTCCTAAAGTAATAACAAATATATATATAACACCAATTTTATTAATATAACTTTAATCTATATCAAAACTATTTATAACTAATACTATATACGAATTTAAAGGTTAAACTATAAACAAACTCTAATTAAATCTATATTATATCAAAACTTAAAACCAAACTTAAAGTCATCTTAACACAACACAAGAATAAAAATAAGAAATAATAAAAAATTTAAAATCTTTATTAATCAAGATTTTGTTTTAAAGGTGGACTAAAATAGAACTCAAAATGGCTATTCTAGTAAAATTCTAAATAAAATTTAGAATTTTAACCTATGTTACAACATTAGGCTCCATCTAGGAATTGTGTCTCCATGCGAGGCACTCAAGAACATGCATACTAAGTGTCTTTTATTGGGTAATGGAGTCATTATTCTTAGAGAAAAATATGAAATGAAAAAAATTATTCAAAGAAACATAAAATTGAATCCTTTCTTTATTATAAATCTTATACAAGAAGTGATAAAGCTGTAAATATGCAAAAATTGATACATGCTTGAATAAATATTTCAAGAAAGGTTAATAAAGAATTTTTTTATTAGAATTTAGTCAAGAGCTATCTAAAATAATCAATCTAAATTGAGATAAAATACTATATTTCTAACAGATTTTGTCTTAACTCAAGGCTTTAATATCTGTCTTTTATCAAAAATAAAGTAGGACTACCTACACATATGATTATTTTTTAGTCAATTTTAACTATACCTTTTCTAATAGGTAGAATTTATATGTGACAATTTATATGATTAAGGTTTAGCCTTGAAAAAACTAATGAGCTATAGTCTAATATCAAAGCTTAATTTTCAAAAGATTACCCTAAACATACTTTTTCAATTGAAATAAAGAAATGAATAAAAAATTTCACCAAATTTGTTAAAACAACATGTTTAAGTTTTAAATTATATTGACTAGATATATCATTTCTATAAAGATATGAGTTATATAGAAATGTTTACCTTCATTTATAAAAAAAAGTCAAACTGAAGCTAATTATATTCCTATGAATCAAAACAACTTCTAATTAATCACAAGGAGAATCAATTATATTCTTCAACTAAAAATTGTCATTAGTTTGAAGAAATTTATTAACTAGGAAAAAAAATAACACTCAATTAGCCAAAATTGGGTTGTAATTCAGAAAATGAGTTTTTAACCCATTAGGGTTTGAAAATTAAATTAAATGCTAATGTCAATCAAAACCAAATGGATATCTACAATGAGAAAAATGAGTAACGCTATCTACTGAATGAAAGGTTTTAAATAACGCCCATTGATAGATGCTTCCAAAATTTCTTCGTCCAAATTTGAAGAGAGAAATAATTTTTCCCTTCTACAGCTGCAATCTTGAAAGGTCCATACCAAAAGTGAACAAACTTTCCATGTTTTCCAAGATCTTCCCTTCTAATGTTCCATCTCAAAACTTAATCTCCAGAAAGGAATTTTATGTCTTTAGCCATTTTATCAAAAATGGATTTGATTTATTCTTCTGGTTAAATAATTAGGTTCTTCATTAATTTCTTGAAATATTTTCATAACACACAAAACAAGGTTAATAGATAAAGTAACATCCATACTATAAATAAATTGGAAAGAAGAAATTTCTATTGACTTTTCGTGTTGATTATGTTTCCCAGAACATATTTTAAATGAGTATGCCATGCTTTCTTGTTATTTATCAATTTTTTTTATATAATTTTCATTAAACTCTTATTTGAAGATTATGCCAATCCATTTCCCTGAGGATAATAGCCTATTGAATGGCCTAGTATTATATTATATTTTTGACATAAATTAATCAAGGTTACAAATTTAAAAACTTGTGCATTTCCTGTGATAATTTTCCATGAACAACCAAATGTGGCTAAGATATTTTCTTCAAGGAAGTTAATTACCAATGCATCAGTTGCATTTCTAGTTGGAATTGCTATGGACGATTTAGAAAAATAATCAGTGGCAGTAAGAATCTACAAATGTTGAGCACTAGAAGAAGGATGAATTTCTCCTATGAAATCTAAAACCCATTGTTAAAAAGAAGCTTTATTCTTAATTGGTACTAGGGGTAAGGAGGGTAAGTATTGTTTTCCTGCAAAAAATTGGCATTCTCTACAAGAGCTAACTTTTACATTTACATCTAAAAACAATTTAGGCCAATAATATCCCACTCTTAGGGTTTTACATGCTATAGCCCTCCATGCATGGTGTCCCCCACATAATCCTTGGTGAAATTCATCAATTACATTTTCAGTTTCAGACTCAACAAGGCAATTTAGCAAAAAACCTAATGATTCTTTCCAATAAAACTGTTCACTTATTATGTAATATTTGATGGCTTGTAATTTAGCGATCTAGGTTTTTCTGAAGTCATATTATATGGAAATTGAAGTGTTTGTAGGTATGAAATAATATCTTTGTACCAAAGAGAAGAGGAAACATTTTCATTTATCTTGTTCACAAATTTTTGCTCATCATTTTCTTCTACTTCTATTGAACGAATTTCAGAAGTTGAAGTGATAAAATTGATTCCTAGGGTTTTGCAATTAGATTCATCCAATAAATTTGCTAGACCCTGACCTTTAATTAGCTTGGTAGGTTTGATTTCAAGGTCATACTCTTTTATTTTAGCAAACCATTTACCCCTCCTTCCATCATTGTCAAGTTGACTCATAATCTCTTTAACTATGGTACTAGGTACATACGAAATAATTTTAGAGTGTAGGATATAAGTCTTAAAATACTTTAATTCGTTTACCATTGCATAAGCCATTTTTTCCATAATATTGTATTTTAATTATGAATCCATAATGCTTTTACTGAAGAAAGAAATTGTTTTTTCAAAACCTTCATCATTTTTTTTTGTAAAAGAACAACAACTATAGTATTTTTAGAAGCAAGGGAGAATATAAGAATTTATTTTGAATAATTGGGACTTACCAATACTGGTCCTTCTCCTAGAGATTTCTTAATGTGTTGAAATGAAAATTTTGCTTATGTTGACCATTTGACCTTGATGTATTTTTTCAACATATCTGTTAAGAGCTTAACAATCTTTGCAAAGTTAGGGATGAATCTTCTCAAAAAATTGATTGCACCTAAAAATGATTAAATCTCTTTTTTGTTTCTAGGTAAATTTATACTATTTATTGCCTCAATTCTCTTTGGATCAATTTTGATTCCTGATTTAGAAACAATATGGCCCAGTAAATTTCCCTCCTGCATAGAAAAATGAAAATTTTTAGGGTTTAATGATAATCTATATTTCTTGCATTTTTCAAGACTTTGTCTAATATGTTTCATATTTTCTTTGCTAGAATTAGAAAACATTGTTAAATAATCCAAATAAATAACTAAAATCTTATATTTTTCACCCATAGATGAAATATCCATGGTTCTTTGGAACGTGGCCCATGCATTCATTAAACCAAATGAAATTTTATCATACATAAAGGTGCCCCATGGTGTGGTAAATGCAATTTTCTCTCTGTCTTCCTCCTGTATTGCAATCTGATTATAACTAGAGAAGACATCAATCATAGAAATTGTATTGGATCCTACAAATCTATGCAGAATGTGGTCCATCTTTGGAAATGGATAGTTATCCTTCAAAGATGATATGTTAAGATTCCTAAAATCTACACATAATCTAATTTCCCCATTATTTTTTCTTACTAGCACATGATTAGCCACCCAAACAAAATATCTAAGTGGTACAATGATTTTTACATCCACAATTTTTTAAGTTCTTTTTCTATGACATGAAGTAAAATGGGGTTAATCTTCCTAAGTTTTTGTGTGAAAGGTTTCACACCAACTTTAAAGGGAATTTTGTGTTGTATAATGTTGGTATCATAGGTTCTAAGGTCTTCATATGACCAGGAAAAAAATCCACTATATTCCTTGAGTAACTCAACATATTTATGTTGTCGTTCAACATGCAGATATTTGGATAGTTTTACATATTTAGGATTCTTTTCAGTTCCAATATTACAATCCTTGTTGGATTATTGAGAGGGGGGATGAATCAGTAATAGAGCAATTCAATCCTTTTCTAACCACAAAATGCAAGTGTTATATCAATGTAGCATTATCATCCAATAGTTGCAAAGTAAATAAACAATGAACAACTGAACAATTACATACACAATACACTAGTGTTTTTATGTGGAAACCCAAAGAGGGAGAAAACCAAAAAATGTTTTTCCTTATATGTCTTTAAGAATTACATTCATTGGAAGCACCAACTTCCTTTGCTTTCCAGCTGCAACTGGAAGGAGGCTCCAACACCTTATTTTCTCAGGATACAACCTGAGGGAAGCTCTAAGTCCCCAATTCTCTGTCTACAACAAGAAGGAGGCTACAACCCCCTATGTTCTTCGGCTACAACCGGAAGGTAGCTACAACCACATGTCCTTACCCCGTCCAACCGCCCTGAAATAAAAGTAGAATGATGGAACCATTGCCACACTATCACTGTGAGATATATTGTTGTAAACCTGTACCAATCAACCTATAATCAACATGTACCATAAACAAGTGCATCAACCATGCACTAACCTATACCAAACAACCTGTAATCAACCTGTACCATAAACAAGTGCATCAACCATGTACCAACCCGTACCTCAACATGTACCATCAACCAGTGCATCAACCATGCACCAAATATATACCAATCATGCATCAAATACACATAAACTATGACTCATCAATATGTACCAACATCATCAACTATACACCTCATGTATGTGCCAACTTATCAACTACTTTTCTCAACCATGTACCCAACATGTACCACAACCATATTACCAATATAACCATCAAAATTTCTCTAGCAATACATCACACTATCCATAACCAAATACCATAAACCATTACATCAAACCATGTGTCACAACCTCACTGTTATACAACTTCTATCTGTAACATACCTTAACCAAAATCCCTCATCAATTTCATCATCCAAATATGACTTCTAACTCTGTAATAGACCTGGTGTATATGATCACATACCTGAAAACCTTCCTTAACTTTAATAACATGAGACTAGAATTTTATCAAACTTTACTTTAGTCTCACGTGACTAATTTTGGATTAGTCAACAACCCTAACTTGAAATAATCATAACTATGTACCTGTAATGAATAAAGATATGAAAATATTACACAATGTTATTCAGTGTCTTTTGTGCAATTCCTCCAGGTTTCACTACTTGGAACCTCTCAGAAAAGGAGTTATAGAAAAAATGGAATACCTTGTTGAATTCTGGATTATTCTAGAGAACGAACTTGTAGAGCGTTCCCCAAATGTGATATTTGTTGTATGGATCGGAAAATGGTACAAAGAATACAAAAGAATGTACTATAACTAATACATTTGGTCTTGCTGAATTTGGATATGTTATGAAGAAGTTATGACGTTTTTACCCGAAACACTTGTTTTAGACTAGTTTTAGGACTAGCCACAAACCCTATGTTCCACGGAGTGTAACTCCAAAAATATAATGATCCACACGCTGAAATTTTTATCACAAATACTTGGATATGTTACCTCAATGGCCTCTCGATTTCGTGATCCGAATCATTCTAGAAAAAAAGTTATTGCGAAAATGGCGAGATGGCCTGTAAATAACATACCTTAGAAAACATCATCAAAAGAATTTATCCTCCCTTGAATTTCGGCCTTATTTACTTCACTTTGCCTCTGAAATTCGGCTTAGATATCATTTGGTTACCTCAATCACTTGCATATATTCAATATTTTCAAGTGTAATTAAAATGAGAAACCCTTGCCTCTTATTTATTCTTTTATGTAGCTTCCTCAAGGGGTTACCTTCTAACCATCTTAAACCACTTTCCTTATTTTAGGGATAACCCACTTCTAACCACTTGTCCACTTAGTAATTTATCCATTAAATTTATTATTTAAATAATTTCTTTTGTATCCACTTTGACTTATAGTACACTCATCACTTCACTTTATTATTTACCTTCTAAAATCTCTTAAACGACCTTCCTTATTTTAGGGCTAACCCACTTCTAACCACTTGTCCACTTAGTAATTTCTCCATTAAATTTATTATTTAAATAATTTATTTTGTATCCACTTTGACTTATAGGACACTCATCACTTTACTTTATTATTTAAATAATTTCTTCTTTGCAACCACTTTGACTACTTTGACCTTTTGGGGCTTCTAGATGACTCATGAGGGTTCTCCAACTTCACATGGCCATAAATCTCTAATTGTGAGGAGTTATGTGACGTTTCACATACCATCGGAAATGGAACGAAATGTATTATCCATCTTGAATAGTCTTACCTATAAATATATAAAAACTCATACCATTATCCATCAAACAAAATTGGGTCCATTACCCAAACCTTTGTGCTACCAGAATTTCTTCAAGGGTTGACATCAATGAAAACCAACCCAATTAATCAGCAATATCCCCCTTTGGCATTGATGGAAACAATCTGATGAAATACTAAAGTAATATCATTCATGCCCCCCCTATGACCATCACTCCCCCTGGAACCATGCCTTTGTGATCTACATATGATAAATCTCTCCCCCTTTGTCATCAATGGAAAATGTATCTTTCCATCCAGGGTTGCTGCCCCTAACTAAAATGTCCCTAAAAATGATCTCCCAACATGAAATTTCATCTTTATGGTGCTTCCTCATGTAAATCTAATACATATAAGATAAGCATTCAAAAACATTCAATTTGAAGTAGAAATTACTCAAAGTCTCTGGCGAAGATACTCAAAGGCTTCTCTTGGAAGCAGTTTTGTAAAGATGTCTACCACTTGTTCTTTTGTGCCCACATATTCAACTTTGATGTTCTTCTCTGCAACCTGTTCCCGTAGAAAGTGATACTTGAGTGGAATGTTCTTCATCTTGGAGTGAATAACCAGGTTATTTGAGATGTTGAGGCATTTGTATTATCACAATAGATTGGAATGGTCTCATCATACTCAACCTGTATATCTGTCATAATTTGTTTCATCCATAGAACTCGTGTACAACATGTTGTTGCTGCAATATACTCTTCCTAGGCTGTAGATAAGGATACTGATGATTGTTTCTTTCTTAGCCATGATACTAAACACTCACCCAAGTAGAACATTTTTCTAATAGTGCTTCATCGGTCATCAATGAAACCTTCCCAATCTGCATCTTTCTAGGAAATAAGTGATAGATCCTTTCCTTTTGGATACCATAATCCAAACTCTTTTGTTCCTTTGAGATATCTGAAAATCCTCTTCATTGCTAATACATGTGATTCCTTTAGTGTTTCTTGAAATCATGCCACCTGTCCAACTTCCTACATTACATATGGTCTGGATGTTGTCACATATAGTAAGCTACTAATCATTGACCTGTATTGCCTCTGGTCTGTATACTTTGAATCATCATCTTTTCTCAACTTGCAACTGGTTTGCATAGTAGTGGTAACTGTTTTGCAATCTTTCATTCCAAACCTCTTTAGCATTTATCTAATATACTTGGTTTGAGAAATAAAAAAATCCATGGTTTCTTTGACGTATCTGAAGACCCAAAAATAATGATAGTTCTCTGAGTAATGACATTTCAAATTTATTCTGGATATCCTTTGCAGATTTCTGGCTTAACTTGTCATCATTGCTTCCAAAAATAGCATCATCAACATAAACTTCAATTAATAAAATAGTATCTTCAGTTACCTTGATGTAGAGGTTGATGTATGCACTTCCTTTTATGAATCCTTCTTGCCGTAGATATTTATTTAGTCTAGAGTACCATGCTCTAGGATCCTTGTTTAGACCATACAAGGCCTTCTTCAATTTTTACACATAATCTACATTCTCTAACAAATGAAATCCTTCTGGTTGTTCGATGTAGACTTATTCTTCAAGTTCCTCATTCAGAAAAGATGATTTCACATCCATTTGATACACTTTAATATTCTTGGAGGATGCATAAGATAAAAGAAATCGTATTTCTTCCATTCTGGCAACTGGGGTGAATGTCTCTTCAAAGTCGATTCCTTCAACCTGAGTGTATCCTTTACATACCAATCTATCTTTGTTCCTTGTAACTTGTCCATATTCATTCAATTTATTTATGAATACCCACTTTGTGCCAATCACATTCTTATTATTTGGTATTGGAACCAATTCCCAAGTGCCATTCTTCTCTATTTGATCCAGTTTTTCATCCATGGCCTTATTCCAAAATTCATCCTTGCTAGCCTCTTCAAAACAGTTTGGTTCAATCATATATGAGAGTGCTAGGTGCATTTGTTCTGGTGAATGAATTCTTCTTCTAGTCTCAACTCCTACATCTTTGTTTCCGATAATCTGATATGAAGGATGATTCTTTTGTACTCGTTTTTTAAGTGTATTTAGAGGCACTTTCTGAACTTGCCCTTCTACTTTTGTTTGATCCGCTTCATCTTCCCCTTCTACTTCTTCTTCATCTTCTACTTCTTCTTTGTAAATTTGTTCCATTGATTCATTTTCTTCTTCCTTTAATTCTCGTCCACCTGTTTCATCAATTGTTACATTGATGCTTTCCACAACTTTGTTCAACCTCATATTGTAACACTTGTATGCTTTCCTTGTACTTGAGTAACCAACACGTACTCCTTTATCCACACGAGAGTCAAACTTTCCCATTCTACCATCTTCTCTTTTGATGTAGCATTTGCTTCCAAATACTTTGAACTGCTTCACATTTGCTGGTCTTCCTTTCCATAGCTCGTGGGGATTTTTGTCAGGTTGTTTATGAGCATTACTCTGTTTTGAATGTGAATTTTTGTATGCACTGCATGTGTCCAAAAAATATCTGTCAATTTGGAATCCATTAGCATTGTTCGAGCCATTTCAGTACTGTCATGTTCTTTCTTTCAACAACTCCATTATGTTGAGGTGTCCTAGCAATGGAGAATTTCCTTTTTATTCCATGCATACTGCAGTAGTCCATAAATTACTTTGAAGTGAACTTTCCTCCATTATCATATCTCAAACATTTGATTTTTGAATCCATTTCATTTTCAACCATTTCCTTGTAGACCTTGAAGTTTTCAAAAGCTTCTGACTTATTCTTGAGAAATAAAATTGTAGTCGTTCTTGTATAATCATCAACTAATAACATAAAGTATTTCTCACCTTTTAAACCTTTTGTTGTATTTGGTCCAAATAGATCAGTATGCACAATTTCCATGGGTCTTGTCATTGAATATTCTTTTGATTTGAACCTATTTTGTTTTTGCTTTCCTTGTTGACAATGCTTGCATAAAGTGTTGGTTGGTTTTGTGATCTAGGGCATTTCTCTAACTACTTATTTTTTGATGAATTTGACAAGGTTGTCAAAGTGTATGTGACCCATTCTTCTATGCCATATCCAACCTTCATCTTCCTTTCTTAGACAACACTTTTCATTTCGAATTTCACTTAATACATATATGTTGCTTGAAGTTCTTGTAGTTGTTGCAATTAATTTTCCTGAACCTTCTTTTCTTATCTCGTACTTTTGTGAATAGAAAGTAACTTTATGACCTTGGTCACACATTTGAATCACACTTAGAAGATTATGTTTCATATCTTCTGCTAGTAGAGCATTTCTTCCTTGGTATTCTTGTTTCCAATGATTTTAGTTGAATTGTCATTTCCAAAGGAGACTGATCCATCTCTTTCCTTTATTAATGTAAGAAAACTGTCTTTATCACCTGTCATGTTTCTTCTAATTAGCTTGTAGAGAGAGTGTGCATTCTTCATTTCTATACTAGTTTTGCTTTCTTATCCATGTTCTCTTTTGAGGTTCCTTTCTATAACTGTTGTTATTCTATTGTGGTTCTCTAGGAGGGACTGTCATTCTGCAATATTTGGCCATGTGTCCAAAGTTTTTACACTTATAGTATTCCACTTCAGTGCTAAATGATTCAAACTTGTTGTAACTTCTTCTTTGTGTTTCACTAGGCCTTCTCGGATAACCCATTTGTGTATGAATTTCAAAGTTGTTTATGTTCCTGATGTTAGATTTACAATTCATAGCTTTATGTCCAAAATTATTTCATGCATAACATAAACCAAAAAACATAGTTTGATACCTAGGAGTTGAATATCTTCTGAAAGGAGTTTCTCTCATGAATCCTTCTTCTTCCTAAGGCCTATCTGTTTTTGTCGATCATTGATTCTGAAATTTGAATCTTCTCGATGGAGGAGTGTCCCTGTAATCTTCCTTGTAGGTCTTTCTATCCCCTGTGATTCTTTCTGCATATATTCTTGGATATGTTTCTTGTTATATTATTTTGGAGCTTGATCCCTTTTCTCTCTTATTGTATCCAATTCCAGATTTGTCATGATGAGGATTTTGATTGCTAATAATGTCATCCAAAACTTTTGAGTTGTTCTACATATTTTTCTTTTGAATATCCTTTCTTAATGTGACACTCTCTGCTTCCAAATTTCCAATGATTCTATCTCTTTCTTCTAGATGTTCTTTGAGTGCTTCTTCAATTCTTTTATCTTCTTCTATTTGAACCTTCAATTTTGTGATGATTTGTTCTAGTTCCCGAGTGTCTTCCTTCTTGTCTAGTTCTGCTTGTAGCTTCTTCTTTTTATTCTTTTCTCTTCTTATAACTTCTACGGAAGTAAACATTTATTCTCGATAATCAACTTCCGCCCCTTCATATTCTTCTTTGGTTTCTTATTTATCATAGTATTTTACTTCCATGAATAGAACTCTTTCTGTCTCACTCTCATTGACTTCATCTTCATCTGATGAGGAGATGTCTTCTTTGGTGCAAAAGCTTTTCTTGAAATAGTTCTTTATGATTATTTTTCTTTTATATGTTTGTTTTCTATTTGAGTAATCTTCATCATTCATATTATTTTTTGTAATGACTAGTTTTAAAATAACATCTAAAAATTCTACCAAATCCTACCAAATGTACAACAATTTCTACCAGATTCTTAAAAGAAGAATTATTCCAAATTTTCTCATCACTTACGCAAGTAAAATTAAAATTTATCAATGAGTAATGCATAAATTCGAATTGAGTACCTTAACTCTGATGCTAATTTCCGTTGTCAGTTGCCTTCCTGCTGCTACCTGCTACACAGTCCAGTCCTGTTGCAAACACAGAAAAATAATTGCCCAAAACCTCTTGTCCACCCTGCCAACTAGGAAAACGACCTAGCTCCAGGATATCTACGGATATCCTGGCCCTTCGAGCCCAAAACTTCTAGCAACTCGGTGCATGCCTGATCAATATGTCACAACCAGCAAATCCTATGCCTCAATCTGAGCACACCAATCTCACAGCCCCTCTCGGCTCTCTCTCCATAGCAAGAAAACAGTTCCTCGTAGAATGATCCCTTCCAACCTTTCCTTCCTTCCTTATCCTCCCCCTTCACCGACACTCCACCTTGCATTAAATTCCTTATCCCTCCATTTAATTACCCTTATCCATTCTCATTAATTCTTTTATCTTCTCGGGATCCTTCTGTGATCCCTTCTTGTATACGTAACTTGATTTAAATGTTATATTTTATTCTCCACCCTTTTATTTAATACTTAATTAATTAATATTTAATGAATCATTAACCATCATGACTAACTCATTAATAATAATCAATTAGAAATGTTATTTTAAGACATAATTATAGTTTAGCTAAAATTTTAGGATTATATTATCAAATTAATGATACTTAATAATCAAGGGTCGTTACATACACCCACCCTTCAGGAAACTTCGTCCCGAAGTTAAGGTATCTTATGGTACATAGAACAAGAACATGGTTCACACATTCATAACAAGTAACCGACATTATTAGTAAGTAAGTCCAG
>ML819573.1:55282-67914 GCA_009831015.1 Picea engelmannii
AATAACCTAAGGGAGTACTTCATTCATATTATTAACAGGGCATAACTTTCCATCATTTTTTGTATTTATGTATATAGCTCACTGTGCAGAGAGCACCACGTACATTCACCGGCATAAACATTTTCAAAATCAGGACTGTACCAGCACATCCTAACCAAGTATTCACATACTGTATCCAAAACAGAAAGCATAATAACATATATTAACATATATTAACATATATTGCGAGGCTCATATTATTAACGCTAATCAAAATTTAAGTATAAATTTAAACATTTAAAGATTAATGGCCGAATATAATGGACGGTTTTAACATTTAAACAAGATTTGTTGTAGTTTATGTTTAAATTTAAACAACCATATGGCGGAATAAATGGCGGAATAAATGGCGCGCGGGCTAAGTCGGCAGTGGGCTCGCATGTAGCCCACGTGTCTCTCACTTCCATTCTCGGGAATAAAATATTGGCCTACTACTTTAAACCCTAACTGAACCCTAATAGTTCACTTGTTTGTTTTTTTCTCGTTTGCAATCCATAAGGCAACCTCACCCTACCTCTTCCACCATGTTTTTTTGTTTACAGGTTGCAGGTGCTAGCTTTGGCTTGGGATTTGGGGTTTGCATGGAGTTTGGCACTAGGGCGCTCGGCTTGGATTTAGTCGTGATATTCGGTAATGTATGTTGTGATGTGTAAGTGCGAAGACTTGAAGCAGGAGCTAAAACTTGTTCTTTTGGGGTTTGGTGGTAACGCTGACTTTAGTTTATGTGTTTGTTGTAGGTGCATGAAATGGTAGAGCCTGCGGGCTTTGGGGTGTGGTGTCTGCGCTGTGCTGGCGCTGCTTTGTGTGTTTGTTGTTGCAATAGAGCGAGTCTGAGGCTTGGGCTTTGGGGTTTGGTGTCTCTATTTTAAAATAAAAATAAAAGAGTAGAAGGGATGTTTTCTCCTTAGGTAGCTGATATATGCTCCAGATGGTTTTGGTGGGCACAATTTAATCGGGACTGTTTTTTTTTTTGTGAATTTTTGTTGTAGTCAAGGATGTTTTCTTAGCTAAATGCCCTGTGTTGTTTTTGTTAAATGGGAAGTATAAGTACTCATATCATTGTGCCGATAGAGTACTGGTGTCTTGCACAATGTTCATCTCCGGCCTGTAGGGGAGCTTTTATTGTAAACTGCTGGATTATTCGAATTCATCTCCTTTACAAGTGTACTATGTGCTGAACCAAGAGGCACACAGTTGTTAAAGGAAGGTCGGCATGTAGGAACTGGCTCAATCTCTTATGAAGAAGTCAATGATGGTGTCTCAGTGGTTTCAGAATCTTCCTTAGGTAGCTGATATTTCCTCCTTATTTATTTTCTTGTTGCACAAGTGGGCGGTGATGAGATTTAGCAGGGAAGGAGGATACAAGTTCCCTCCGTAATTCGGTTCGATACTCACGCCGAGACAGTTCACACCGAAACAGTTCAATATTCACGTTGTATCATTGATATGAATAGTTCACGTCGGTTTGATTCACGCCGAGACAATTGCATCTGAGTCCACGATTGTAGCCGTAGATTTATTTTATCACTTAATTATTATTTTCTTGCCTATAATTGTTTTGTTGATAGCAATATAATGTATTCCAAGAATGCTCTTGGACTAGACTTATTATCGTTAGAGGAATATTGTCATACAAACTGATTACATAATAGAGACTGTCTTCCCTTTTTTTTTTTGTCTTATGGCTTGGAGACTTTTAGGCAGTTATTAGCGCAGATCTCGCCCACTTGGTTAGCGCAGATCCTTAAGACTTGGCAACTCAAGAAGGTCTCAGAATCGACTCTCCTGGTGGACAGTCGAAGCTAAGACAGTTAGTGCTTGGAGGGAAGTCTTTTAGGGTTTCCATACTGTAGTCAACAGAAGCGAAAAGGACATATCCTCCTCTTCATGCCTTTGTAAAGGAATATTATATGAAGCAAAGAGTTGGGCTGGAATATTATACGAAGCGAAGAGCTGGGCTTAATAACTCTTTGGTAAGGAGCTTTATTTTGTTTAATTTAACTTTATTTTCTTTTGCCTATTAATTTACAATTTCACTAGTTTGAAACTTTCAATTAAATGCCTGATCAAGATTGTGTGAAATTAAGGTGTGTTATAGAAGTCAAAGCCTTCTCCCAGAGAGGGAAGTCCTTTTATTTCTTTTTATGTAAATAGGCAGCGCATAATCAATCTTTTTACAGAAGTAAAGTAAATCATAATCAATCCTTTTTCATAAGCCTTCTTCTAGAGTTGATGTATGTGCAGTTATTATAGGCTTTCAACTCATTCTACGCCAGGTAATGCACATCTTGCCATTTTCATTTCAAAAGCAGAGAAACCAGCTAAGCTTGTAAAAATATTTTTTATAAATCTAGGTTACCAGTAATTATGCCGTGAAGCCTCTAGGTTATCTGCTTAATCTACATGGTACTTGTCTCTTTCGGTCTTTATCTTTGATAGGAAGTGTGTTTTTCAGCTAAGGTTTTGTTTTGTTGATTTGCAGGTTAAGCAGAGGGGAATTTGGGCTGGGAACGTGGCCCTTAAGGCTACAGTGTTTCAACTACAACTCTGATACCAAATGTAATGACTGGTTTTAAAATAACATCTAAAAATTCTACCAAAGCCTACCAAATGTACAACAATTTCTACCAGATTCATAAAAGAAGAATTATTCCAAATTTTCTCATCACTTACGCAAGTAAAATTAAAATTTATCAATGAGTAATGCATAAATTCGAATTGAGTACCTTAACTCTGATGCTAATTTCTGTTGTCAGCTGCCTTCCTGCTGCTACCTACTAGACAGTCCAGTCCTGTTGCAAACACAGAAAAATAATTGCCCAAAACCTCTTGTCCACCCTGCCAACTAGGAAAACGACCTAGCTCCAGGATATCTACGGATATCCTAGCCCTCCAAGCCCAAAACTTCTAGCAACTCGGTGCCTGCCTGATCAATATGTCACAACCAACAAATCTCATGTCTCAATCTGAGCACACCAATCTCACAGCCCCTCTCGGCTCTCTCTCCATAGCAAGAAAACAGTTCCCCGTAGAATGATCCCTTCCAACCTTTCCTTCCTTCCTTATCCTCCCCCTTCACCGACACTCCACCTTGCATTAAATTCCTTATCCCTCCGTTTAATTACCCTTATCCATTCTCATTAATTCTTTTATCTTCTCGGGATCCTTATGTGATCCCTTCTTGTATACGTAACTTGATTTAAATGTTATATTTTATTCTCCACCCTTTTAGTTAATACTTAATTAATTAATGAATTAATTAATATTTAATGAATCATTAACCATCATGACTAACTCATTAATAATAATCAATTAGAAATGTTATTTTAAGACATAATTATAGTTTAGCTAAACTTTTAGGATTATATTATCAAATTAATTATACTTAATAATCAAGGGTCGTTACATTTTTCTTATGAGGACATTTTTTATCAAAATAACCAATACCATCACAATTAAAACAAATCAATGGAATCTTACCTTTATATCTATCATTGGTTCCCTTGTTCAATATTTTGACAAAGTTGGCCACTTCTTCATCATCTTCCGAGATGTCACTGTTGCTGCTATGTTCTTTTTCTTTTTTCTTTGACCTTTTGGATGCTTTGAAAGTTTCTTATTTTATATCTAGATTTTCCTGTCCAGATCTCATTTCATATGATGTGAAGATTCCATGTACGGTGTCCATTCTTATTGAGTCTAGATCTGCTCTTTCTTCTAGTGTTGATATCTTAGGATCAAATCTCATAGGAAGAGATCTTAGCACCTTTTGAACAATTATAGATTCTTTAATTTCTTCTCCCAATCATATGATTGCATTTACTATTTCATTGATTTGTAAGAAGTAAGTTGCAATATCCTCATCTTCCTTCATCTTTAGTTGTTCGAATTGACCTCTATAAGTTTGAAGCTTTTCTACTTTAACTTTTGAATCTCCTTCATAAATATTTTGAATCTTGTCCCAAATCTCTTTAGCAGATTTACAATGTATAACATTGGTGTATATTGATTCACAAATACCATTCATAAGTGCATTTGTGGCTTTGGAATTATTTTGATCGAGTTTTATTTCTCATTCATTTATCGATGGAAGTGTTGGTTCTTTGTATCCATCTACAACTGATTGCCAAATTTTAAATCCATGTGCATGTATATATGTTTTCATCCTTCTGCTCCAAAATGCATACTTTTGTCCATCAAACTGTGGTATTCCATTTTTATACATGTTGTTTCTCTCCATGATCTACTTTTCAGTGGTTAAACCGATTTCTAAAGGAACCTGCTCTAATACCAATTGTTAGATTACTGAGAGGGGGGGTGAATCAATAATAGAGAAATTCAATCATTTTATAAACACAAAATGCAAGCGTTATATCAATGTAAAATCATCATCCAATAGTTGCAGAGTAAATAAACAATGAATAAATGAATGATTACAAACAAAATACACTAGTTTTTTTACATGGAAACCCAAAGCAGGAGAAAACCACGGAATGATTTTTCTTATATGTATTTAATAATTACATTCATTGGAAGCACCAACTTCCTTTGTTTTCTAGCTGCAACTAGAAGGAGGCTCCAACCCCCTAGTTTATCAGGATACAACCCAAGGGAAGCTCCAACTCCCCAATTCTATGGCTACAACCAGAAGGAGGCTAAAACCCCATATGTTCTCCAAATACAACCGGAAGGTGGCTACAACCACCTGTCCTTGCCCTGTCCAACCGCCCTGAAATAAAAGTAGAATGATGGAACCATTGTCACACTATCACAGTGAGATATACTATTGTAAACCTGTACCAATCAACCTGTAATCAACATGTACTATAAACAAGTGCATCAACCATGCACCAACCTATACCAAACAACCTATAATAAACCTGTACCATAAACAAGTTCATCAACCATGCACCAATATGTACCTCAACCTGTACCATCAATGAGTGCATCAACCATGCACCAAATATGTACCAATCATGCATCAAATACACATAAACTATGACTCATCAAGATGTACCAACATCATCAACTATACACCTCATGTATGTGACAACTCATCAACTACTTGTCTCAACCATGTACCCAACATGTAACTCAACCATATACCAATATAACCATCAAAATTTCTCTAGCAATACATCACACTATACATAACTAAATACCATAAACCATTACATCAAACCATGTACCACAACTTCATTGTTATACAACCTCTATCTATAAGATACCTCAACCAAAATCCCTCATCAATTTCATCATCTAAATATTACTTGTAACTCTATAATAGGCCTAGTTTATATGATCACATACCTACAAACCTCCCTTAACTGTAACAACAAGAGACTATCATTTTATCAAACTTTACTTTAGTCTCACATGACTAATTTTGGATTAGTCAACAACCCTAACTTAAAATAATCATAATTGTGTACCTATAATGAATAAAGATATGAAAATAGTACACAATGTTCTTCAATGTAGTTTATGCAATTCCTCTAGGTTTCACTACTTGGAACCTCTTAGAAAAGGAGTTATAGCAAAAATGACATACCTTGTTGAATTCTGTCTTATTCTAGAGAGAGAAATTATAGAGCGTTACCCGAACGGAATAATTGTTGTATGGATCTAAAAATGGTAAAAAGAATACAAAAAATGATACTCTAACCAATACATTTGGTCTTATTTAATTTTGATCTGTTATGAAGAAGTTATGACGTTTTTATCTGAAACACCTGTTTTAGACTAGTTTCAGGACTAGCCATAAACCCTATTTTCCATGGACTGTAACTCCAAAAATACAATGACCCACAAGATGAAATGTTTCTCACAACTACTTGGATATATTTCCTCAATGGCCTCCTGATTTTGCAGCCTGAATCATTCTAGAAAAAACGTTATTGTGAAAATGGTTAGATGACCTATAAGTAACATACCTTATAAAGCATCATCAAAAGAATTTATCCTCCTTGGAATTTCGGCCTTATTTACTTCACCTTCCCTCTGAAATTAGGATTAGATATCCTTTGGTTACGTCACTCACTTGTCGATATTCAATATGATCAAGTGTAATTAAAATGAGAGACCCTTGTCTCTTATTTATACTTTTATGTAGCTTCCTCAAGGGGTTACCTTCTAACCATCTTAAACCACTTTCCTTATTTTTGGGCTAACCCACTTCTAACCACTTGTCCACTTAGCAATTTTTTGATTAACTTTATTATTTAAATAATTTCTTTTGTATTCAGTTTGATTTATAATACACTCATCACTTCACTTTATTATTTACCTTCTAAAATCTCTTAAACGACTTTCCTTATTTTAGGGCTAACCCACTTCTAACCACTTGTCCACTTAGTAATTTTTCCATTAACTTTATTATTTAAACAATTTATTTTGTATCTACTTTGACTTATAGTGCACTCATCACTTCACTTTATTATTTAAATAATTTGTTCTTTGCAACCACTTTGACTACTTTGAACTTTTGGGGCTTCTAGATGACTCATGAGGGTTCTCCAACTTCACTTGGCCATAAATCTCTAACCTTGAGGAGTTAGGTGACATTACACATACCATCGGAAATGGAATGAAATGTACTATCCATCTAGAATAGTCATACCTAAAAATATATCAAAACATGTACCATTAGCCATAAAACAAACTTGTTTCCATTACCCAAACCTTTGTGCTACCGAAATTCTCTACCAGACTTTCTTCAAGGGTTGACATCAATGAAAACCAACCCAATTAATAAAAAATCCTCCACTTCATGTAATTGTGGTTGTACAAAGGGTTTTAAAGGAATTTAATTATGATGAAAAATTATTTCTAATGATATTAAACCTTTGGAATTTGATTATTTTTTAACAATAACATTCTTTGATCAACAATTTTATTTTGGAACTCTTTATCAATCTCATTTTCCTATTCATGTGTCCAAATTGCATCATTTTGATTTTCCTGATCTATATGATTTTTAGAAAATTCTTCTACTATTTCTAGGAACTATTTGATCCGGTGATCATCTTCTAAAGCTTTCCAATGTTGGACATTATCTTCAATGGAAGGCCTATTCCTTAGTTGAATTTGATATTCTAAACTTGTGACATTTGGTGGTCTAAAAGTATTAGCTTCGACAACCAAGGAATCTACTTGTTGATTATGAATTATGGGTATTGCATGGATATTAAATGAAAGAAAGATGTTTTCAATTAGGTCCCATAAACAATTTCTATATGCTCTCATCCTTGGATGTTTTGAGTGATATATTTGTCTGATTTGTTTAACTATTAATTCAACATCTTCATAAACCACTAAATGTTTGATTTTCAATTTTCTAGTTGATTCTAGTCTTATCACCAAAGCTTCAGATTCACAAACATTATTTGTAGAATATGTTTCAAATTGTAATATAAAAGAAAAAGGGATAATTTTATCACTTGAAGGAGATACAAATAAGATATCATCTTTGGATCCTTCCCATGAAGATGCACCATCAAAAAAAATCTTCCACATCCCTTCTTCAATATTAACAAGACTTTCACAATCATCAATTTGTTTTATTTCTGAATAATTTTCTAACTCACTATTTACAAATAATCTACAACTTCCCAAATATTGGTCAACAACATACACAGGATAATTGTTGGGATTTTTGGGATCATTGACTATATAGGCCAGTTTGGTTTCCCTAAATAATCATGTATACTTCCCACCAAAAAGTGGAACTGTGGCATAATTCATGTATAATTGTAAATATCCTTCTAATTTGGCTCCCAAAGATCTAGAGAGAAACATCCCATATTTTTTTGGCACATCAACCACAACTACATCCATTAAGATACTTTTTACAGGGATTTGGGATAATTTTACTTACAAGTCCTTAATCATTCTAGGGCATTTCACTTTCCTAGAGTCAAACAAATAAAGATCCTGATAAGGTCTTGTTATTTGTAATTCCAATTTTTCCATAATTATCTTGGGCATAAGATTATTTGATGCACCTGAGCCTAACATGAAATTATGTAAAAGGTGATCATATACCATTAGTGAAATGTAAAATGGGGATATTGAATCACCATTAACTTCAATATTTGGTCCAAAAATTACTATAGGACACTCATCCTAAAGATTAATAATATCAACATGAATCTCCAAGTCTGAAAAAATTATGATATTTGAAATTTTCTTCTTATACAAAGGACTCTTAGTCAATTCTACGAAAGGTACTGGAATTTTGATGTTGCATAATTCATATACCAGATTAAAAGAACTAACTGATTTTTATGGTTCTCTTGGTTCAATTTCTGCTACCTTGGCTATTGATTGATCAGACTGTGATTTTCAAGCAGTAGATTCTTTTCTCTTATCTTTTGTCAAAATTTTATTTGGTTGACTAGAATCAATAACCTTATTATTATTTGGTATAGGTATCATGTCATATTTATTATGTAACGCATCTTGAATTGCATCAAAAAATAACCTATACTAAGGAGAAGGTGTATCAAGATTCATGATATTATCTTCATTAAAAAACTGAGCAAAACTAAGTGACTATTCATACTCTTCTTGAGTCACATGTGGATTAAACTCATCATCAATGTTTAAATTCAGTTCTTCTTTTGCATTCTCATTTTCTTGATCTTCATTCCCTTCTAACATATTTTCATATTTCAAGGGAGATTGAGTTTGTTGATCAATATTCCTAGGAGGTATTTGTTGAAACAGAGGATTAAAATTCCTCCAAAATTGATTAGGGTTTCTAATATTAGGTTCAAATTGAATCCTATCAACTTCCATTCTAGCTATTTTTTTAGAAAAACCCTTTATTAATCTATCCATTTCCTCAATTTTTTCACCTTGAGAGTTTTTATTTGAATTAGATGAAAATCCTTATTCTCTAAATTTTCTTGTTTCTCTAATCTCTATTTCAGATTTAACTTTAAATTTCCCAGAGGCCATCATATTAGATTCAATTTCAATTTCATCTTCTTGCATATCGGAGAAAGTTCTAGACTTTCTTTCCCTTAAAAGTAAGGAAAAATCTGGGTCAAAATCTCATGTAAAGGTAACCTTTGTAGTTGGTTCTGAAGGCTTGAAATCAAACATAATTTTACTATAAGTCTTATTAAATATTTTAATGAAATCATAGACTAATTCATTATTCTTTCATTTCATAACTCAAAATTCAGTTAGATAGTAAAGATGATCTTTCTTCTCACCCCACCGCCTAAGAAAATAAGTCTCTAGAGTATCCCAAGAATTTAAGGAATTTGGTAGGATTCCCTTGAACTAGGTTCCCACCCATCCCTCAAAGGTTTGTACAAAAAGTCTCATATATACATCCTCATGTTCAAGACTAAAGTTATCAACAAATTCATCAAAAAATTCTAAATGTTATAAAACTGAAACCTGATTCTCATTACTGAATTTACGAAGTTGTAACATCCAGTTCCACTGATTACATTTATATATACTGACTTATTATTTGAGGACACTTGCGGGCAAGTGATCTAGTTAAAACATGGTACATTATGATTATGTTTGGTTTATGAGTTATGTTGTGTTGGGTATTGAGATCATATGTTATTTATTGATGTATAGTATTGACAAGTATTATGATGAGGTTTCCTGAGTGTGCAAGAAACATGACATGATGAGGATGCCAATGGCATCAACAAAATTCCTTGGACTCCGGATTGAGTTAGGGAGTGGACTTTTATTTTGGTTTGAGTACTTGATTTATACACATATATACTTGATGATGATTCAATATGGATTTCATGTATATGGATTATTGACACTATCTTTGTCAGTGGATGCAAGCATGGTGAGTCTTTCTAATCTGACTCACATATGGAGTAAAGGGTTCATACACATATACCAGACATATGAGGGAGGGGTGTGGTAGAGTCCCTATCACAACATACTAGCACTCTCGTCGTGACCTAAACTGAAGGTTAACGATTCCCTTGTTCAGATAGGTTCATGATGTCGTGAGGGAGGAATGAGACAATCACTCACGAGGATTTTTGAGGGGCGCAAAGTAAGGAAGATTGTTTATTCCTTAGAAAATCCCTTATTCTCAAACAAGGTGGACCAGTGGAATGTTTACTCCAAGTGTTCGAAAAACTTCCAAACTCGTAAATGTCAAGTGGAACCCTTGGAGCATAAAAGTGTGTCTTGAAGGGCACGTTGCGTAACCAAAATTGTGAGTCAATAAAAAACAAGAAGGCCTAGAAAATGAAATAAATGGTTAGATTATGTTAGAAAAGAGCATACAATTTATTATTAAATTATAAACTAGAATGTTAAGCCCTAATATTGGCTCATTACCCATTAATTGGGGCATATTATATTAGTAATATTATTTTATTTATGTCAGCTTTAGGCCATTAGTTGTAATCATACCTCCTAGTCTCCTATATATACCAAGGAGACATTTTCATTTTGAATCATATTGTACTTGAACATTTAAGTGGCGTAAAAGGAGGTTTCCCCCTCGAAGAGGCTTATTATCTGAAATTATCTCTTTTTCAAGGCGTTGATTACTTTTTATGAGGTTTTTCTATGCTATATTGATATTTGGTTCTTAACATATGGCATCAGATCTCAAGGTCTTGGGGTTTCGCTGCTACATCTAAGACACCTTGGAATTTTTGCTATAAATTTTTTTCTACAATGTTTCAGAAGGAATGGCTTGGAGGATATTTAGTATATGGATCAAGGTACGTTGGGTTCAAAATTCATAGCCTGAGGCCTTATACTTTCAGAGATACATCCTGTACAAGATAGGGTTCTGGAATCATGCTGAACTGAGCCATTGTGGAATATTTGCTATAAAAAGAATTATGTAACGTTTCAAACCCTAAACTACAAAGGCTATTCATAGAAATTAGTAAGGTATATTTGGTAAAACATTAATCTTCTGGGTCATCTTAAATTTGTATATACACCTTGTGTAAGATAGGGTATCTGACTAGTCTCAAGAAGGTGTTCCAGGTAAAATAATCATAACTTCTTCCTAGAGTATCCAAATTGAGTGGGACTGGTTTCATTGGATCGTGGATAGTCTTTAGTATTTCTGGTGTGAGTTTTAGAATTTTATATCAATTATTTTGTGTGGGGAACGCTATACAAGTGAGATCTCCTGGAAAGGCCAAAAATCGGCAAGTTGTGGGGAAGTTACCGTAAATTCCACTTGGCACATCCAATTTTGATCAAACTTGTTACATTGTAGAGAAGAAATATCATAGAAATACATAAAAGAAATTTTCATACCCAGAAGGGCTGAAACGTGGGAGATACAACAGAAGAAAGATTGTCTAGCAGAACCACCTCAAAATCAAGGTTCAAAAGTGATACCTGGCCAACATGCCACCCAAAAAGGGAACTTCTACACCAAATAAGCCTCCAGAAAATCCTACTTGGACTCTTGATGAAGTTGAAGAAATGCGTAGGGACATAAATGATATACAAAAGAAGATAGTAACAAAAGATGAACTACAAGAGATGATGGGGGCTTTAAAAGGGGAGATCATGGAAGTATTGAAAAATTTCGTAACAGAGAAGACACCTAAAAGTGAAAATGCATCCCATGAAATTCATGATGAGGACACAAGGAAGGTGAATCAGGAATGGAGAAACTCCAACTTTGGTTTGAAGACCAACCACATTCCTAAGATTGATATGAGGAATTTTGACGGCAAGGACCCAATCACATGGATACTTCAGATGGAGCAATTCTTTGATCTCCATAATGTGCCACATACACAAAAGGTACAAATTTCTTCTTTATATTTAGAACCTAATCAATTTGTATGGTGTCGATGGATTTGTTCTCGCAAATCACTCGTCACTTGGACATTTTTCATGGAAGAAATGATAGCACACTATGAGGATACAAGGAACAATACCTTCTTTAGCCAATTGATAAATCTCAAGCAAAAGGGTTCAATTACCGAGCACATTGAGAACTTCCAAATATTGAATATAAAGGTAACCAATATTCTAGATGAGCACTTGATTGATGTATTCATAGGAACTTTAAACGATAACATTCAACATGAGGTTCGCCTTTGGGAACCCAAATCATTGGAGAATGCATTTAAGGTGGTAAGAAATGTTGAAAGTAAAAATATGGCTATGGATACTAGAAGGACCAATCCTAACATCTATAGAGAGAACAATGCTCCTTCTTCTAAAACACCTCAACAATTGGAGGAAAGAAAAGCAAAAGGTTTATGATTTAATTGTGACAACAAGTACAGTAAGGGACATAAGTGTGGTGAGAAGAAATGATTCTACATAGATTGTGAAGAGGAAGAAGAACAAGAACAAGAACCATCTCAAGATGAAAACGTAGAAGCAATTTCGTCTGAAGATTTGACTCCCACGATATTGTGTAATGCATTGGCTAGAATTAGTACTCCTCAAACCCTCAAGATCAAGGGATACATCAAAAAGAAAAAGGTAATAGTCCTAATTGATTATGGCAGTACTCATAATTTCATTCACTATAAATTAGCCAAAGCTCTCAATTGCTTTGTATATCTAGTGCCAGAGTTTCAAGTAATGATTGCAGATGGAGGAAC